>JAODUO010001434.1:0-108341 GCA_025642075.2 Ridgeia piscesae | reverse complement strand
AAACAGTTTTAAGCTAGGGCGAAGGACCGAGCCTGTCACTCTGTGTGGGTGTCAGGCTGACATAAATCGGAGAGCCATGACCCCATATGATATTTGTTTCAAATTGGGAAACCTCACGTTGTGTATAACATATCCGACATACACCACTGATTTGGAGAATAATACACGGCATGGCTGTGACTAAGAAGAAACTCGCCGAATCCCGGGATCGAATGCGAGGCCATCAAAATACCTGTCAGTGTTTCGAAGTTTCAGCGAGTTTCGACCACTTGTCAATGTCGCCTCGGTTGTTACTCGCCTCTGCATTTCGGCTTCCGGCGGGTCTTTTTACCAGCGCGTTCAGTTCTATCTTGAAAATGTTGGCCCTTATCGTTGCAACCGAAATTCAGCTATTTCTGAACGAAAATCATGTTCGCTTTCCCTACCGGGTACACGAAGCGGATGTAAACATCGCGACGCGCCACCTGGCGATTATTTTAACGGAATTTTAAATACAGATTTGCCCGATCTGAGGCTCAATGCGCCAAACATTAGCCACCGTCACACATCAGTCAAAATGGCGCGACTTACGAACTTTGATAGAAAAGGTGTTCAGATTTTTTTTACTAATAAACCACTGACTTTAAAAATGTGATTACCATTCAGAATAGTTCGTTTTTATTAACTCTTTCACGTGCATAGCATGTAACTTTTCCCTTTTGGTTCCCTTTAACGCATTTCATTCAGGTTTATCAAAATGAGAATATACATAGTTGTGATAATTGTATTCCTACGATAATTACATATACTTGTATATTTTATGTTCTTTTTGATACCAATTTATTTTGTGTTCTGTTGATAACAATGAGTTTAACAGGGATCTGCATAATTATAAGATGTTATTGACACAGCCCCCGTCACTGCTGCCAGGGAGCAATCAGTCAAGGGCACCTTGAGCAATTCCTCCCTGGCAGCAGTTTCCATGGCTCCCTGGACATTTCCTGCAACAAAGGTAGGCAGGAAATGTCCAGCTTTACAGAGCTTTACAGAGCCGGGCCTCTGGTAGAGGAATACACTAGTCTAATGACTAGTGAAACAGGCAAAGTCTGAACATTTTGATTTTTGGGGAGACGTTCAGATGCCCTTCAAGCTTTAACATGAGTTGATAGACTTTAGATTTGGTATGCATAGTACCCTAAGAAATATCTATGCAAAATTAGAAAAAAGATGTTCAACGGTTTTTGAAATACAAGAGCTAATGACGCATGCAGAGTGATGACGTAACTCCATTGGACCTTTGGGCTAAGACTAAATAGCAGGAAGCAACACACAAGAACCTTAAATGCAAACTTTACTTCCTGAAAAAAGATGCCTATTCGCTGGACCATTTGTAGTGTGTATGTCATCAATGTGGTTATTTTAATTAGGTGACGTGTCACACAGAAATAAAACATTTATAATTACAGCACAATGCAACTGAATACCACAGTGTGCCCACTCAGGGCAGGGTATAAGCTGCACGTTGGTGATAATGTACAAAGAAGGTGGTATGTGGTACCACGACCAACGACCACCGGCACAATAAAAGCTAAAACCGTCTTGACTGTACATAAACAACCTAGGTGTAATTCCTAACCAGTTGTAAGGACCGCGGCGAGGACACGACAGTTCTTACATACTACAATAACACAACTCTTAAAATATCGTTAGACTACTAAAAAGGTAACTTATCAACAAGTAATAAAACTTGCAGGAACGAAACAAGATGGTCGACTTTCCAGTTCAGCTAGTAACTCGCACATTTAGTGATCTTGTTAAAATGCAATGTTCGCTCGTACAAAGGGAAGTCACCAAATTCAAGTTACGTAACTGGATAAAATAGCTTATTATGTATATAAATATCTTATCTATTCACAACAATAGCACGCTGTAGATCGGTGCTAGATTGAGACAATCACTTCACCAATCGGAGTCGATTGGTCCTGTGGTTCTTGGGTTGACAGGCATGACTACCCATATGTCTATCCGTATAATGTGGTATCAGTTTTTCACTTGTAAACATCAGATGTGTGGGAGCACACATTCGAGTACCTCCAGTAGTTCCGGTGTAGACCATGAGGATGTCTATGATAACTTGTCCCCAGTAGAGGACCCTTCTGCAGTTGCTTCAAGTACCTCAACATATAGAACACATGGGCTGTTATGTGACGTAGGCAGGCATGCAGTGTCCGTGCACACAGATAACGTCCTCAGGTCTTCTATAAGTCTCCAAACAGAACCATATCGACACAAGCTACAAACTGTGGTCCAGTGACTAGTTTCACACAAAACCTGTATCCCATGGCAACTGTATCCCGTGGCAACGAGCCAGTAGGCTACGCCCTGTCATTGCACCGAACGTGCATAGCTGCCTGTTCATCTGAACTCCGTCAGTTCACGGAGCCACACAGCCATTCCAATGGACAGTCTGCAGTTGTGATCAGCACACCAGATCGCAAAGGTGCGAGAGATCACACATTTTTGCTATTTCCGCACCGCAACAAGCACCACTGGCACCGCTACACCACATAGTCACTGTCCTCGCTGTCGTCTTCCTCGTCATCGTCCTCACTATAATGCCACCGTCGTTTCTTCTTCTTGTGTTTGTGAGGTTTGCTGCTGAGGGAGGATGACTTTGATGTGCGACCATGGCGATGATGTGAACTCATCGAACGCTTGTGGTATGCCATCAGTGACGATGGCGCTTTCCGTATCTCCACCTGCACATAATCATCACACAGTTTATCAGTTTGGCGGCAATCACAACTCTGTGTATGCAATATTAGGTCATTTCAGATCAATGTAAGTATAAATAAATGTATTTTAGTTAACAAATATCTACAATGAGTTGCTTTAAAATTCGTCATACAGACGTCATACAGTAAACCAAATGTAATTACATACCTAAAATAACTAAAGAAATGGACTGAATAAGTTTTTAAATAAATCATAAATAAATAAATCAAGTGTCATTATGACGAAATGACCGTGCTCACCTTTTGACCACCATTATCTCCATCGCCATCCCCGGAGAGATCAATAACGGCAACTGGTTTTGTGGTTTTGAGTACAGATTTGAACCATCCATCCTCATTCGTATGGTTATAAAATCATCCTAACACACATTCCCAACCCAGCATATCTACATGATGTATAAACCAAATGACATACCCCCGTTTCGTCAAACATGTTGAGCAGAGACTGGAGCATGGCACGTCTCTGTCCACGGTTACTCCGGATCAGGGAGTAGATGAAGCTGTTCAGACTGATGATGTTGTCGTCATCCGTGCGGATGCCACGGATCGGCTCAGATGGATCTTGCTGCAGGATTTCTTGCAGTCTGTACGACATCTTGATTCCCTGCATTGCCTTTATCTGGAGCACCAATGTAGCTGAGTTACAGGCATGGACCAATGACACCGTTAAATATGCCAAGTTCTAAATCCAAGGCCGATTGTTTCACTTTTTTGGTTTTTTTCCACAATTTAGACCCCTTTTTTAAACGTTCCCTCAGATTCATCATTAAGTGAAATATTTTTCAAACAATGGTAACTCAAACTGTTCCAATTGTTAGCCATATACCTATCGCACAGCAAATGCTACGTTAATTATTGTTTTATCAACAACACACTAGTTATACACAGCTATTTGCTGTATTTACACAGATTCTTCGGTTATTATCTTTACCCTTAATTGTATTCTGCTACATGAATAATGTCATATTTCTGCAGATGGCACCCATATAAAGTCATTAAAGGCCAGCTTATTGCAGGCAGTTATGGCCACAACAGATCAAGCTTCATCTGGTACAATGATTAAATGCGGGTCTACCATCTATCAATGCCAATCTTTCTAAACCTGCAAGTCTGTCTGGTGTTAATTGTTGTTACCTGAATGAAGCCCGGGTATTTCTTGTCGAGCTCTTGTATTTTTGGCAGCCTTTGCTCTGATGGTGCTGTCGCTGTCTGTTCCCATACTGATCAAATATGGTACAATCTGCAACAGCCCCACACACCATCCATAATCTAGTCAACATGCATTCTTTCACATGCAGAGTGCATCGTACATTACACTAATAACATTTATGTATTCATCAACCTAGTTAAGCCTGTATCTCTAGATAACCCCCTTGTATTTCAAATTCAACACACCACAAATGATTACCTACCTGCACTGGGTGCATGCACAGTCATAGGGTGAGGGTGATTACACAATAAGGGTGATTACCTACCTGTACAGGATGCAGAGGCCCTGTCGTAGGATGAGGGTGATGACACGAGTGCAATCATCCTCACTTGTGAGTGATGATGGAAGAAAGACTCAAGTATCTGTTTGTGTACACCTGTATGATTGTGCTGGCCATACTGCAAGAAAAACACACAACTCAAATAAACATCATGAGAATCTTGTGGGCAGATACGGATATTATATATATTTTCCCATATTAAAAAAAAAAATAAGATCAATACTACTAGCTCATAACCAGCCAAAGAGAATTAATGCACACGTTTACATGGTTTAACGCATTTACATTGTCACATCTGATGCACTCTCACTGCAAATTCTCTCAAGTAAGAGAAAGGTCCTTGTTATTCAGAAGTGAATGGTTCCAGGAGGCAGACAAATATAAAAGAAGGCAAACACATGTTGCCATCTTGGAGGATTTGCATGTTTCACCGCTACAAAAATTACCATATTAAATCTAGATAAAGGATCATATCATTTTATAGAAATGTTCACACACGAATACATAAAAATGCACATTGAAACTAAAAAACTCTTAACTCATGCATTTCTCCAAAACTAGAGTTACTCCCCAAAAACAGCCATTTGACAGGAAGCACATGTGCTTCTGAAAACAGCAGTTTCCACGAGACAACTTACCCCGACTGTATATCGCCCATCTTCTTTAAATCCTCCTTGTTCTGCAGTTTCTTCCCTGTATCAAACAAACACATCAAATGTATTATTACATATCGCATTTATTTCCATTGCTAGCAAAAATGCACTGCTCCAGACGATGATGCTACAGACACAGATGCAAAAGACAATTTCCCAAATTTGTTATATCACTGTTTGTTGTGATGTATATCTGAGCAGTGTTTCACAGTGGTAGTTATGTAAAACATCCCCTATAGCCTAAACAATCAAAAAAAAACATGCATGACAATGTGAACATTCAATTAACATCTGTTTAATGTCCAGTGTAAACCCTACATTCAATGATGGTAAGACCAATCAACAAATTGGAATTTTCAAGGCATTGCTTATCATCTGAGTAGGTATAGATTAATCCATAAGTCTGGGATGCACTCCATTTAGATAGAAAACATTAACATGCACACACATAGACCACCACCACACATTGTTGTGGATGTATGAAAGCAGTTTATTATTGTCAGAATATTAATAATATTATTACACATAGTTCTGTGAAAACTCACGACACTGGGTATGACAATATTAAATTTATATTGTTCATGGCCCCAAGAATGGTTTATTGTAGATTTAACTTATTTTTGAACAAAAGTTTGTCGACCAGTACTCATTGACAAACGTTTGCTCCAAAGTAAGTTAAATCATACAATAAACTGGGTATGACTGAGATGAACTTACACTCCTGATCAGCCTTGATCATCCTCGCCTCCTCCTCCATCAAGTACATGAGCATGTTGCGTAGCACCTGACAGCGCATCTTCAATGGTACCTCCTTGCGTGTCAGCAGGTCAATGTATAACTCCCCATGTCCTGGCCCAGCATGTACTCATACTCTTGCGTCACAAAGAACCCTGCTCGCAAGAAACATCATAGTGTCAATCTGTGCAATAATCTGATAACTTGTAATTAATTACTCTTCCCAGGTACGAAGGCCCACATGTCTCTTTCTGTCCTCTCATCTACTAATTTGTGATGTATTTTAAAACACACAAGTGCAATAAAGGTAGCTTATTTTTGTCACTGGATAAATCGTATGGTGAAACTCTACTGCTAATGAGTGCATATCAACACGCTGTAATGATCACAATAGTTGCCATTAGATACTGACACAAATGTTGCTTGCATGTGAACTGCGTAACCATAACGATTGTCAATAAACGATTGCAAAACATAACTTTCAATCTGGACATTATTAACATAAAGTACTAATTCTAGTAAAAAGTGGAGATCACAAAATTAGTAATCATTGTACAAAATTATGAACAAACAACCCGTTAGATCAAGATAAATTTGCATATCTTCAGTTCAACTGACCTAGTCCTGCCAGGGCCTTGTGCATCACTTCCTCATCTTCGTGACGGATGAAGTAAAGCATCACATCGAAGACCTTGTCTCGAATGGACACCTGGATTAAATGACCACAACAATATAAATCTTCCCCACATTCATTCTAGATTAACATTCACTTTAGATCAGCTTTTCTTAGGGATGGTTACAAAACAGTAGTTGTTTAACATCAGACCACCTATGCCTGTTAGACTGCTACATGAATAACTTGTTTCAAACCGTTTTTTAAGCGTAAATAAATACATCAAACTAACATTATGTAACATACATTTTTCCATTCTTTATAATTTCACGTTTAGCCATAACAAGGTATACCTACCTACATATGCTCAGTCAGATTTTTTTGTTAAAATGATCATAAAATAACCATAGTCCGTCATAGTTCACTTTCAGTTAATTTCAATGTTACACACTTCTTCATCTAAACAT
The DNA here is from genome assembly GCA_025642075.2 of Ridgeia piscesae. Classification (NCBI taxonomy): domain Eukaryota; kingdom Metazoa; phylum Annelida; class Polychaeta; order Sabellida; family Siboglinidae; genus Ridgeia; species Ridgeia piscesae. Next base: position 101,609 of record JAODUO010001434.1, on the reverse strand, counting down.
CTGTTTAATTCCCCAACAAGTTTATTAAAGTGAATAACCACCCACATACATCGTAATAAACAACAGGTGACAACACAACAAAGCCCTCAATCCTACCTTCTTTTCCCCAAAATTTCCTGAGAGTCAAAATTGAAGCGTCGACAGTGCAGCCCGAGGTGTAGAGAGACCGTAGGAGGGTGGGTCGACTACGGGCCCCTGGGGACTGTGGGGTCCTTCTGGTGCTCACACATCAGCTGAGTGAGCACACCTGCAACCACAGCCACTCAGTAACACACGGGTGTAGTCACAACTGGCAGTGACTAGCGGCCAGTACAGGCATCTATTTAATAACTACCACCACTGGATTGAAGATTCTGTCGTTTTGGGTGAGCTTTGGCAACAGTAGAGAGAAGAAACGAAATGGCATGCAGTAATGGGTGAAGAGATGCACAAAGGGAGGGAATGGGAAGGAAATGATGTCTTCAGTGTGTATTCTCAGAGATGACACTAAAGACTGGACTTGCTAATGAGCCTGGCAATAAATCCAGGTTTTGACAAGTCAACATGCCATGGATACCAAGATTGTAATGTAGTCACCAGTGCCCGGGGTTGTGAGGATGATACACAACGCCAGTCTTCACAAGATAGGTCAATAGATCACAGGTATATAAACTCTTTACTGTGCAAAACGCCTAAAACTGCTGGTGCCCCCCCCCTTGTGTGTGCAAAGCACCAAGATTTGAGAACCAGGATTTATTTGATGCTGCAACGTTTTTATTTAACCAAAAGGATATTTCAAATCATCTGCCCACAGCAGGGTGTAAAATAAGAACGCTATCCATGCAGTAGAGTTAATAGCACTGGCATGTTTACCCACACATACGTTTAGCTTCCAATACACTGACATCTATATTTCATCATCCTTTTACAATAATGCTAGAAATCAATACAGATAGTTATGTGTGACTGTATTTACAACTGCGCCCAAAAAAGCTAACACAGCTTTGCAGCACCTACAATACAAATATATGTAAGTTGTGATGGTGCTGCATGTATAGTTTGAATTTATACAGAAATTGCAAATCTTCTCGACATGTACAACATTGTAGTACTGCCCAACTGTATAACACTAATACTACCACATGATTGACTAAGGCATTAGCATGAAAACCAACAGACAGAAATCGTCCTAGTTGGAATCTCGTCATTTCTCTTCAATCTCGTCATTTAAGAATGATATAATCACAAGATTGCTCAGAGCTGGGCAAAATTGGCATTCGTTAGTGATAATAATTTCAAGTGCTATGTCCCTAGTAAAGTACCAGCTCTATATAAAGATACCACCAATGTTTGCAGCAGCTAGCTATGTGACTTTAAACAGTAATAACATAAACATGTTACAATTCATTACCACAAACAACATAAATAATAGACATGCACCTGGTGTTGGGACCAGGACAGCCCCAACAAGGGCTGAGAATCAGTGACATACCAGCATGCCGTGCTTGAGCACAAGTTTCATCATGTCTTCCTCGAGCTGAGCAAGGAAACTCTCGCCAGGGTGGTCCATGAGGGGCACTGCCAGTTCGAGGATCCTCGCAACATTGTGTAGCACCATGTAATCTCCTGGCGTCTATACAACATCAAAAACAAAATGAAAAGAAGCTGCCCCCATATACAGTTAGCGAAATGCCCCCAAAAACAATGTAATTATATGCACCTAGAAAACTTCACGTTATTGTACCATATCAGGTAATAATATAAAACCAGTTCTACAGCAACTGAAATGAAGCATTTTGTCTTTAAAAACAGGTGACTGTATCTCAGTTCTCCATACATTCTCTGACAAAAGAAAACATTTGAAAATATGCATGTTCACTGTCAACTAAGTGTAATCATCACTTCAAAGTGTAGTCAACATTTAGAAAGTTAATGCTGGCATCAACACTTAGCCTGACTACATTTTGTAAGCATCGTACAATTTAAAGTTGTCCAAATATCTCAGCATAACATGGTTACATGTGCAAACAGCTTGGCTATGATGGCCAACTTACATTGCACTTGATGTTGAGGTACGGCTGTATGGTGTTGGCGTGTGGTATCAGCATCTCTGGTTTCACCTTGCAGAAGAGGTAGAGTGTGTTGAAGCAAGAGATGAGTCGTGAACTGCACGTTGCACGTAGAAGCAGTAACACCACAGGGGAGAGAGAGAGAGAGAGAGAGAGAGAGAGAGAGAGACAGAGAGAGAGAGAGAGAGAGAGAAGAGAGAGACAGAGAAAAAGAAGAAAAAGAGAAGAGAGAAGAGAGAGAAGAGAGAAAGGGAAAGGGGGAGGGAAAAAGGGAAAAAAGAGAGAGAGAGAGAGAGAGAGAGAGAGGGAGAGAGAGAGAGAGAGAGGGGAGGAGAGAGAGAGAGAGAGAGAGAGAAGAGAGAGAGAGAGAGAGAGAGAGAGAGAGAGAGAGAGAGAGAGAGAGAGAGAGAGAGAGAGGGGAGAGAGAGAGAGAGAGAGAGAGAGAGAGAGAGAGAGAGAGAGAGAGAGAGAGAGAGAGGAGAATATAATAATTAATTTAATTAAAATAATAAAAAAAAATTAATTTTATTTAATTTATTAATTTAAATTAAAAATTTATAATATTTATTTTTTAAAAATTTATATTTAAAATAATTTAAAAAATGGAGAGAAAAAAAAAAAGGGAAAAAAAGGAGGGAGGGATTCCTCCCAAATTACATTAAAGTAGAACAAATAGCATACCCTTGAACTGTTAATTTTCAAGAAGGGAATATTCCTTGAAGGGGGGGAAAAAAATTAACCATTATTTAAAAAAGGTTCGAGAAAAAGAGATAATATAAACCAGTGAGTTTAACATGGGATTTGCAAACTATTGAAAGATAAATTTAAAGATACCGGGTTGTTTTTCTTTTAAAAAAAATTGAAAACCCCCTCTAACATGGGTTTTTTAAACGGGTCATGCTTAAAAATATTTGTTTTTTGGAAATTTTCACAAATGGGTAAGAGGGTCACCTAAAAATCCTTAGTTTTTTTTAAAATTTACAAAGTGACACCAAGATACTACTTAATAAAGGGCCCTGGCAAGGAAAGGTATATCAACTGGATAGAAAAAAGGTTATTGATAGAAGCAAAGAGTAGTAGTTGATGGGGAGGTTTAAACGGAAACGGTTTTGAGTGGAGTACCCAGGGATCAGTATGGGACCTATTTTTTCTTAATATATATCAATGATTTGGATGATGACATAACAAGCAAGGTGTTGAAGTTTCGGACGACACAAAAGTGTTTAGGAAAATTAAAAGTGATGCAGATATACAACATTTACAAGATGTCTTTAAAAAGTTGATAGAATGGTCTGAGAAGTGGCAAAAGCTGTTTAATTTTGGAAAGGAAGTGCCTCCACACAGGACATGGGAATGAAGATGCACAATATACAATGGGTGGTACTAAATACTACCTTAAAGGGAAAAGGACTTAGGGTTAACTATTAGTGCTGACATGAAGGTATCAGAGCAGTGTGGAATTGCAGCAGCGAAGGGAAACCAAATTCTTGGATTAATTAGGCGAAATATAGTGTACAAAGAAAAAGAACTAATAATACCGCTGTATAAAACAATAGTTAGGCCTCACTTAGAATATTGTATACAAGCATGGAGGCCATATCGCAAGAAGGATATTGATAAAATATTCTGGCCAATACAATTATTGGTCAACTTTAAAAAAGAAATGTCATATCTTTTGGTTTCATTGTCTGCCACTTGGCGGCAGCACAAATTTCAGGTCACAGAAAATGGATATGAAAACTGTGGACACAATGGCCTGTTTTTCTGACTCTAAAATGTCGAATAACTTTGTTAATAATAAAGCTATTGAAAAAAATCAAAAAGTGTTGTAAACTACATAGCATACACTATCACACGAAAGTGTTTAAATGATTCTATGACAATTTTGAAATTGTTGTTGATGTACCTACCTAAACCCCAAAGTCAAAAGAATGCGATTTATCGATTCTGTTTTACGAAATTCATGCGTGAAATGTTACGTAGTGTGTCTAAAAAGGCTATAAAATGTACTAAATGATAATATAAACGAGAAATAAGCATTGCCAATTGACAAAAAAGATACCAAAGTATACTTTGGTGACAAAAAGTCAAAATCGTCGAAATTCATCGTTGCATGTTTATGCGGTATTTCTCGAAATCAAGTTCCCTTTTGACTTTTTCAATTAAAAAATAGTTTGGTAAATTGTTAATGAAACACAGCTATGTTATAATATCGGTGAAATCTAGCTTAATTTTGGTCAAATTTTAAAAATAAAACGACGTAAATAAAGTTCAACAAACCACCAAGTTGGAGCCGCCACCCGATGACGTCAATCATGAGTTAAAACAAAACGGTACCCAGATCCAAGTAAAAGAAACTACGCTGCATGCAGCTACGCGCTTTTGCGCGCACGCAAAATCACCGCCGCATCATATTTGGTTGAAGTGCCTATATCAACTGTAGTTTATGTGACAGTGGAGAAGATTTTTTTTTTTTGAAGGTCTACCAAATCATTACAGAAAAACATCTGATATCATAACTGGCTAAACTCTATCTTTATTTGCTTATCATTAGTATTTTAAATTATTATTAGTTTGTTATTATATACAACATTGAGCAGAAATGGTATTCTAATATTTTTTGGCAATTATACATTAATTGTTACTGTAATGATGCACCACAATCTTGGACTTGGCACTATTGACTATATTAAACTAATACATATTACAATTACAGCCGACGAAAGGTCAATGTTGATAGCTGACCTGTCCGTGAAGCGATAGAGTTCTTTCAGATGTTGTTTGAGCATCAGTAGAAGTATGCAGCCCTGTGACATCATGAACAAGTTCGGCAGTGCCGTTGTGTCTTCTGGCATACGCTCTGCAATACCAAATTATAAACATTCAGATATCTCACAACTGCAGCAGGAAGATCCAAGCAAATCAATGACAATTTGATAATACCAACATTACATCAACGCCCAAAAAACATGTCCATCACAAGGCATGTAGTAACTTCCTAAACAACCAATAACGGTTTGGTAATACCAACATTTCCTCAAGGCCCGAACTAGATCAAAAACAGTTCATGTTACAGTTATTTGCTTGTAAACTGAGCGAGTGATGACAGCAGATTTTACATTGAACCGTGCAGAAAGTTAATGATGACTTCTGTAGTAAAGTATGGATTGTTCTTTTTGGGCAAGTATGATAATGTGCAACAAATGAATAAATTATATTGGTTATTGCAATGGATGTGTTGCGATTACTTTACCAACCTAATAATGTGTTCAACCCCTTGTCATCATCGTCTTCAAGCTTAGCTCTGTCATCATCAGCTGCTCCAGGAAAGAAGACCTGAAGAAACAGTAACAGATTAACGATTAATTATTGTTTTACCATAGCCTGCAACAACACACTAGTTATACACAGCTATTTGCTGTATTTACACAGGTTCTTCGGTTATTATCATTACAATTAATTGTATAATGCTACATGAATAATGTCATATTTCTCCAGATGGCACCGCATATAAGTCATTAAAGGCCAGCTTATCTGCAAGCAGTTATGGCCACAACAGATCAAGCTTCATCTGGTACAATGATTAAATGCGGGTCTACCATCTATCAATGCCAATCTTTCTAAACCTGCAAGTCTGTCTGGTGTTAATTGTTGTTACCTGAATGAAGCCCGGGTACTTCTTATCGAGCTCTTGTACTTGTTGGTCAGCCTTTGCTCTGATGGTGCTGTCGCTGTCTGTTCCCATACTGATCAAATATGGTACAATCTGCAACAGCCCCACACACCATCCATAATCTAGTCAACATGCATTCTTTCACATGCAGAGTGCATCGTACTTTATACTAATAACATTTATGTATTCATCAACCTATTTAAGCCTGTATCTCTAGATAACCCCCTTGTACTTCAAATTCAACACACCACACATGATTACCTACCTGCACTGGGTGCATGGTACAGTCATAGGGTGAGGGTGATTACACAATAAGGGTGATTACCTACCTGTACAGGATGCACGAGGCCCTGTCGTAGGATGAGGGTGATGACACCGAGTGCAATCATCCTCACTTGTGAGTGATGATGGAAGAAAGACTCAAGTATCTGTTTGATGTACACCTGTATGATTGTGCTGGCCATACTGCAAGAGAAACACACAACTCAAACAAACGTCATGAGGGTCTTGTGTGGCAGATACGGATATTATACATGTCACCATATTAAATAAAAAAACAAATAAGATCAATAATATATTATTAAAAAAACACAAGTTTTATTAGCAACTCAACTGAGTTGGATTGACATTACAATAGGTTACAATTAACTCATCAAAACATCATACAAATACAATAGAAATACATTTGATACCGCAAATCATACCATATTAATACCCTTTTTTTCTGACAGTTGTATAAAGCCCACGGTATAAAGGAGTTACGGAATCTATTCGTTCTAGTAACTGGTAACGGGTACACATTTTGTTGTCTAACATTATATTTGATATGTCTTTTGTCAGGCAGCAGATAATTTAATATGTGTGTGCCGACTTTAATTTTATCAAAATATTTTTGACAAATGCTGTCCCGTCTTACATTCAACGTATCCAGGTTAACACGTCTAAGTATTTCCGCGTAACCCAATCCAGGAAAAATACATTTTAGTGCCCTTTTTTGTATAACTTCAATATTGTCAGACAAATATTGGGGCAAGTTAGTGTGCCATACAGGACATGCATATTCTAGAACTGGTCTCACCACACTAACATATACACTGACCAGATCTTTCTGGGTAATCCCTGCACGCTTTAACTGATATAACATGTACAAGCGTTTACCACCCTTTTTTCACAATATTATCCACGTGTTTGTTCCATGTCAGATCCTGAGAAATGGTCACACCTAATAGTTTGGCATGGCAAACTTGTGCTATATCCCTCCCATCAATCTTTATATTCGGGATAGTGCTTCTGAAATTGCCATCTTGTGCAAAACTAATGATTATTTCTTTTGATTTTTCCGAATTAATTTTCATGTCATTCTGTTCTGTCCATCTAGCAGCAATATCAACCGACTCTTGTATAACAGATACATCATTTCTGTCGCATATTTCAAATAACGTACTGTCGTCTACATACTTATATAATGGAACAGTCGTTCTTAAATCATTTATATAAACAAGGAAACATTTAGGTCCAGACAATGCCCCTTGCGGTACTCCCCCATTGGGATGACCAGAATGGGAATATTCATTTCCTATTTTTACTCGTTGAGTTCTGTCTAATAGAAATGTTGCCATCCATCTTAAAATATGTGCGGGCAACCCATACGACTGTAGCTTATCTAGCAACAAATGATGATTAATAAGATCAAACGCTTTGCTAAAGTCTAGCATTACAACTCTGACATAAAAATTCAATTTATCTGTCGCCTTATACCACATATGAACCAGTTCGACAAGAACGTCTGTTGTGGACGTTCCGCTAATTCCCCCAAATTGCTTAGCATCAATTTCACCTTCAATTGTTTCATCCACCCATTTCATTATTATTGATTCAAACACCTTGGCAGCTATTGGAGTTAGTGAAATTGGTCTAATGTCTTTTTCAATCGACACAGGGGGCTTGTTTTTGGCAACGGTATTACATTGGCCATTTTCCATTCCATAGGGAGTACACCTTCTCTTAATGAATTGTTAAAAATAGCAGTTAATGGAGGGGCGAGAACATTTGCATAATTTCTTAACACCCATGCAGGGATGTTGTCAGGCCCAGTAGCCTTGTTGGCTTTAACACTCTCCAAGGCTTTAAAAGTAGTACATACGCTTATCACATACTGATCCGGCAGTTCCTCGTTAACGTCGAACACCTTGTGACTCTTATTTAACCGAGGCAAATGGTCACTCACAGATACAAAGAAATCATTCATTGTATTGGCCAGTAAGCCACAATCACCATCCGTTGTTTTGTTAGCTAGACCTTGCATGCATGATTTGCCATTTGTTTTAAGTCCCATTATTGTTTTCATATGCTTCCACCAATCGTGGGATCCCGATTCATGCATTGCTGCAATTTGTGTTTGGTAAAAATTATACTTAAGTTTCGAAGCGGCTCGGTTGACCTTATTACGCAATATTTTTGCTTGATTCAAATCACCACTCATGTGAGCTCGCTGTCTTTTACGAACTAAGTCTCTGAACCAGTCTGTGACCCATGGCTTATCAGCCGTATGCCTCGTAACAATTTTAGTAGGAAAGCATATTTCCATCAGGTTGCAAATAACCGTTTGATAATATGAATACTGATCTGCACATGAATCAAGCCTAAATAGGGGTTCCCATTTGATGGCTGATAAAGCCATACTGAATGTGGCTTTTTCTTTTGGCCCCATACACCTTACGGTTAACCGTGTCACGCATCCAGTATCAACTGAGTTTTTCGCTTTAGGTTTAAGCAAAACCATGTTATGGTCCGATGACCCCAGTTCGGAAATAGTAACAGTACACCTCCTCCATATTCGTCCATATTTTGTCTAATATCGCCTGAACATTCAATTAACATGTCTAATGTCCAGTGTAAACCCTACATTCAATAATGGTAAGAACAATCAACACAAATTGCAATTTTAAAGGCATTGCTTATCAACTGAGTTGGTATAGATTAATATATTTAGTCTGGAATGCACACCATTTAGAAGGAAAACATTGACATGCACACACATAAACCACCACCACACATTGTTGTGGATGTATGAAAGCAGTTTATTATTGTCAGAATATTAATAATATTATTACACCTAGTTCTGATACAAACTCACGACACTAGGTATGACAACATTGAATATATTGTTCATGGCTCTAAGAATGGTTTATTGTATGATTTAACTTACTTTGGAGGAAAAGTTTGTCGACGAGTACTCTTTCGACAAACTTTTGCTGCAAAGTAAGTTAAATCATACAATAAACTGGGTATGACTGAGATGAACTTACATTCCTGATCAGCCTTGATCATCCTCGCCTCCTCCTCCATCAAGTACATGAGCATGTTGCGTAGCACCTGACAGCGCATCTTCACTGGTGCCTCCTTGCATGTCAGCAGGTCAATGTATAATGTATTTTAAAACACCCAAGTGCAGTAAAGGTAGCTTATTTTTGTCACTGGATAAATTGTATGGTGAAACTCTACTGCTAATGACTGCATATCAACATGCTGTAATGATCACAATAGTTGCCATTAGATACTGATACAAATAATCCTTGCATATGAACTGCGTAACCATAATGACTGTCAATAAAGAATTGCAAAACATAACTTTCAATCTGGACATTATTAACATAAAGTACTAATTCTAGTAAGAAAGTGGAGATTACAAAATTAGTAATCATTGTACAAATTTATGAACAAACAACCCGTTAGATGAGTAAATTTGCATGATATCTTCAGTTGAACTGACCTAGTCCTGCCAGGGCCTTGTGCTTCACTTCCTCATCTTCGTGGCGTATGAAGTAAAGCATCACATCGAAGACCTTGTCTCGAATGGACAGCTGGATTAAATGCCCCCCCCTATATGTGTAAAGCACCGAATTTGAGAACCAGGATTTTTTATAATTCATTACCACTGGTGTTGGGACCAGGACAGCCCCAACAAGGGCTGAGAATCAGTGACTTACCAGCATGCCGTGCTTGACCACAAGTTTCATCATGTCTTCCTCGAGCTGAGCAAGGAAACTCTTGCCAGGGTGGTCCATGAGGGAACTGCCAGTTCGAGGATCCTCGCAACATTGTGTAGCACCATGTAATCTCCCGGCGTCTATAAAACATCAAAAACAAAATGAAAAAAGCTGCCCCCATATACAGTTAGCGAAATGCCCACTAAACAATGTAATTATATGCACCTTGAAAACTTCACGTTTGCTGATGATTTATTGTACCATATCGGGTAATAATATAAAACCAGTTCTACAGCCAACTGTAATGAAGCATATTGTCTTTAAATTCAGGTGACTGTATCTCAGTTCTCCATACATTCTCCATAATTAAACCATTACAAGATGCTGACAAAAGAAAACATATGAAAATATTCAGGATGCATGTTCGCTGTCAACTAAGTGTAACCATCACTTCAAAGCGTAGTCAACATTTAGAAAGTTAATGCTGGCTTCAACACTTAGCCTGACTACATTTTGTAAGCATCGTACAATTTAAAGTTGACCAAATATCTCAGCATAGCACGGTTACATGTGCAAACAGCTTGGCTATGATGGCCAACTTACACTGCACTTGATGTCGAGGTACGGCTGTATGGTGTTGGCGTGTGGTATCAGCAGCTCTGGCTTCACCTTGCAGAAGAGGTAGAGTGTGTTGAAGCAAGAGATGAGTCGTGAACTGCACGTTGCACCTAGAAGCAGTAACACCACATGTGAGAGAGAGAGAGAGAGAGAGAGAGAGAGAGAGAGAGAGAGAGAGAGAGAGAGAGAGGAAGGGCCCACACTACAACTAGATCTCCCACATTCTCCACCACTTCAACACGAGGGTGGTAATGAAAACAAATTATGTAAGTTCTTCACTTTAAATGACGCCATGCAGTGAAAGCCATAAGGAAGCTACATCGCCGATACCCTTCTAGTCTTCTAAGAAAATATCAAAAATCGGAAAATGGAACGCGATAACCATGTTCGCAGCAAACAAAGCAGCCCAAATAGCAAGGGAACGACGGACCTACAACATCACAGTACTAGGACTATGTGAAACGAGGTGGACACAGTCGGGGCAAGTCAGATTGAATACAGGATAAATTATTCACCTGCCGCGTTGCATAGAATATGCCCATTACAATAGCGTATTGCTTCATTGCAAAAATCATTTCAGAAAACAAATTACCAAGATACACATTTTTTTTAACAAAGAAGCCAATGGCTCAAGAGACCAATACTGTTTCCAATTTATGCATGGCTCTCTCTTGTGAGATGTATTTTTATGACAACTATTTAAACTTCCCCTTTTTCATTGGCAATGACCCCTCATTTGTGAAACAAATAAGACCAGAGGTCAGAGGTCGGGCCATGAAGAGGAAGATGCACATCACACAGAAGGCAGATGCAGCCTCAGACCACCATCTAGTGCTGGCCAGAATGAAGATGAAGCTACAGAAGAGAGAAGTCAAGAAGAGCACCAGAACGCAGTACAATGTGGACTTCCTAAAGGACAGGCTGACAACAGAGACCTTCCGACTTACAGTCAGAAACAAATATGAAGCCCTACAAGATCTTCTTGACGAAAGAAACATGGACATAGACACACAATGGCAACATATCAAGGAGATGTGGACCAGCATATGCAGCGAAGTTCTGGGAAAGAAGAAATACAAACAAAAAGACTGGATTACTGCAGACACTGTCAACAATATGCAAGTGAGGAAGGAAAAGAAAGGTGCAATTAACAACAGCCGAACGAGAGCAGCAAAAGCAACAGCACAGGAAGAGTACACAGAGGCAAACAGAGCAGTCAAGAACAGCGTAAAAACAGACAAGGCAAATTTCATTGAAGACCTAGCCAAGGAAGCAGAGGATGCATCAGCCCAAGGAAACATGAAACAACTGTATGATACAACTCTAAAATTAGCAGGAATGTACAAGCGTACAGACAGACCCATCAAAAATAAGAATGGCAATGTACTTACCAGTAATGAAGACCAGTTGAGGAGATGGAGGGCACATTTTAAAGAACTGCTAACCCGGCCACCACCTCAGAACCCTCCAGACATCACACCAGCTGAAGAAGTACTCCAGATAAACTGCGAAAGACCAAGTAAAGCAGATATTGAGAAAGCCATCCATCACATGAAGAGAAGGAAAGCTCTTCCGGTCCAGACAAAATTCCTGCCGAGACAATCAGGGCTGACATAGAGACCTCCACAGAGATACTGCATGATCTATTCGGGAAGATATGGGAGCAAGAAGAAATACAAACTGAATGGAAAGAAGGGTACCTCGTGAAGTTCCCAAAGAAAGGAGATATGCAAGATTGTAAGAACTACAGAGGGATTATGCTCCTATCAGTACCCGAAAAGGTCTTCAACAGAAGACAGGGGTGGATGCCACGCTCAGAGACCACCAAGCTGGCTTCCGCAAAGACAGATATGCACCGACCAAATAGCAACACTGCGAATCATTGTTGAACAATCCATGGAATGGGACTCATCCCTGTATACACACTTTCTAGACTACGAGAAGGCATTTGATAGCCTCTACAGAGATACGCTGTGGAAGCTTCTACAGCACTACGGATACCGAATTAACTTATATCTCTGACAAGAAATTGTTACGAAGATATGGCATGCAGGGTCATTCATGCAGGACAATTTACAGACTCCTCCATGGTGAAGAGAGGAGTGAGGCAAGAATGTCTTCTGTCACCATTCTTATTCCTGCTCGCCATAGACTGGATCATGAAAAAGACTACAACAAATAGAAGAAATGGGATCCAGTGGACACCTTGGAGCCAGTTGGAGGACCTGGACTTTGCGCATGACCTCGCTTTCTTCTCACACAGCCATCAAAAGATGCAGGAAAAACAGAGCTGTTAAACACAGTGTCAACACAGCTAGGACTCAACGTCAACAGAAGCAAGACAAGGATTATGAAAGCCAACACAAAGAACAACAACCCCATTACAATGAACGGAGAGCCACTGGAAGAGACAGAATCATTCACATACCTGGGCAGTACAATCAACAAAAATGGAGGCACAGAAGAAGACGTCAAAGCAAGGATACAGAAAGCAAAAGTTGCATTCATCATGTTGTGAAACATTTGGAAAGCAAAACAAATCAAAACTAACACAAAACTGAGAATATTCAATTCAAATGTCAAGGCAGTTTTACTCTATGGATCGGAGACATGGTGAAGTACACAGACGACACTAAAAATAATACAGACCTTCATCAACAAATGCTTGCGTAGAATCCTACACCTGAAGTGGACAGACAAGGTATCCAACATTACACTCTGGAAAATGGAGGTGGATAGGACACACACTCAGGAAACCACCAGAAACCATCACCCGTCAAGCCATCACATGCAAACCCCAGGGAAGAAGCGAAGAGGTAGGCCACGAAACACCTGGCAAAGAGACAAGGAAAAAGAAACAAAGGAGTTGGGATACACCAGGAGAGAAATGGAGAGGATGGCCCCGAATAGAAAACGGTGGCGTTTCTTGGTCGATGGCCTATGCTCCCAGCGAGCAAACAGGCAAAAGTAAGTAAGTACATTGAATGAGGGGTGTTAGCCGGTGTCGTGGTCCCAGTTTCGGCCAGTCCCAGATTTGGCACGAATCAGCCAAATATGGAACCGCAGCGGCAGCAGGCCAGGATTCTCAGTTGTTACCAACTTAGTTTCCGTTAGTAATACATCAAGTATTCCAATATGATTATTATTCGCAAGTTTTAAATAAAAATCCAGCCATCAATGCTACGTCAGAGCTGAGTAAAGCAGGACTGCGCTTGCACGCGCATGCAAGCACTTTAGCGTCTGTGACCCGATCTGCAAAAGCTTATATGACATAGTTTTAGCTCTCGTGAATATACAAATGTAACACGGTGAATGACGTACGTAATTATATATATATATATATATATATATATATATATATATATATATATATATATATATATATATATATATATATATATGATGTGACACAAGTCGTGTTTTATAACAATATCACAGCACTTCAACATCTTGAGAATTGTGGATTATATGCCTATAGCATAGTACGTGTTGTCCCGTAGTTTAAAATAATATGTATACCCAATAATCAAGCTTTCAACGAAAAACAAAATGGCTTACATTTCTTGCTAACAATCATGTGTGTCACTGAAGACGCCCATTGCACTAGAATAGTAGTCTATATTATCTCTAGATATGGAAACAATCGATAGCATTGTAAAATGCTCAGTACCTTAAGCGATATAACCTTTTTAAACCTTTTTTTTAAATTTCGGCCGTAATTCTGTTTTGTGTGTGGAAATTGCTGAATGGCTCGTCACACACAAACCATTATAAAATAATTATTGTCTTTCTCAGGTGAACGATTGCCAGAGCAGAAGTCGATTGACGGTGATGTGCATGCGAGTGATCGAGGTTGACGATATTTTTAGCGAACACATGTTGACACAGTAATTATTTCAGATACATATGACCCCCTGGTATCGTTTTTTTACTGATTCAGGCGATCGTGGCGGAGAAGCTGTGATAAGATCGATCCGCAGAGCTGCTACGGCAATAAGGGCGGAATAAATTCTTATTGCCTGAGCAGAAATCCGCAGAGCAGCTCTAGCAATAAGGGCGGAAAAAATCTTATTGCCAGAGCAGAAATGGATTGACGGTGATATGCATCCGCGTCCGGTTGGCGATATTTTTAGCGAACACATGTCGACATAGTCAATATTTGAGATACATATGACGCCCTGACACCGTTTTTTGACTGATTTAGGCGACCGTGGCGGGGGAACTGCGATAAGATCGATGCGTAGAGTTGCTCTGGCAATAAGGGCGGAAACAATTCTTATTGCCAGAGCAGAAATCAATTGATGGTGATGCGCATGCGCGTCCGGTTGGCGATATTTTCAGTGAACACATGTCGACATAGAAATTGCATCAGATAAATTTGACGCTCTGCTATTACATTATTTTATTTAGTTATTTAGACGGTTTTGGTGGACCAATTTACCTCACACAGTAGTTTTGGACATAAATGCACTACTACATTTATGACCAACCTGCTAATTCATTATTTTGCATAGTAAGGCAAGTTTGCCTCAGATGTAAGAACCCTTTGTTTATGGCAGATATCTGTAAATAAACAGGCCACCTTACAATGGATTTGGGTCAAACATGAAACAATCTTGTTAATTGGATCGTCTAAGTGATGTACTGGGAATCATGAATGAAGGGTGTGTCCTCATTGCCAGGCGGGTGTGAAAAGGGTTGATTGAAGAGGTTGTTGTATTTATTTACCCATGTAGCTGTACACAAATAACAATAGTAGCTATAATACTAGTATATATTAATGCATATTAAATTAGGGTTATCAATTACATATTAGATAATTAATATTAATCAGACCATTTAGCATCATTGGATTATTTTCTAGTGTTATGGCCTAACAATTAATAAGCCTTCTTTCTCACCGTGGTTGTCGTGTGCAGTGGTCACAAATTTGGTATCATTTTCTGAAAGTAATAATTGCTATAATATTTGATTGCATGAAGATATTTAAATTCTGTAAACGGTATCTCGTTACAATAGACATATAATAGACATGCTCCATCATAAACAGTGTACGTCTATTTTTGCAGGTCCCTCCCTATCTGCGGATTTCTGCTCTGACACACACGTTTTTAAAGTGTAAAAAATGTACAATGCCGGGTCGAATCTGCGTGGTAAAAGCTGTGGTTTTCGACCCAATGCGCTTGTAGCTATTGAGCTGCCGGGAATCGTCAGAATTACACGTACTGATTTGAATTGTTGTTTTATACAAACAATATTCTCTTGATATTATAAATTATATAACTTTTCTTTCTGAAGCAGTGTCTGTTTGAGGAACCGATGTGCAGCGGGTAATGCAAGCGTTCGAAACCATTGCTGGTATCTTTCGCGCAGCTGGTTCAAGTGATTGCGCCTATGTGAGAACGGGCCCACCAAAGGTAACAGTGCTACCCTAGGTAAGTGTTCCCTGTTCCAACACATGGAGCTTTCCCACCGTCCTATCACAGGTAACTGTCCGTCTCCCACTTCAAGTAACTTCCGCTGTAACTTCATTAATTTATAATGCGGCGTAAACTCGGTACTTTTCATTACCGTGAATGCTTCCTTTTTATCTTGTATTTTGGGTTTTTTCTTTGTATCTTATTATGTGATGAGAACCATAATTCATGTCGTCCGGGTAGTAAAGATTATTATTATTGTTAATAGGTGGTATGATAACACAATGACTCTATATAAGAAAGGCCAGCAAAGACATGCACTTTCTGAGACAAGCCAATGTCTTGCACATAGACAAAAACATTTTGTTTGTGTTCCACGATTTATGTGTGAAGTGTTTTGACTTTTGGTCTCATTTGCTGGAAGGGTAATCTCTCAGTCAAAAACAGAAACCATAAACAGAATTGTTGTACACCAGATACCAGTCTGGAGCAATTATACAAGTCAAGAACACTGCAACTGGCAATTAAAATCTAATCTGGCCCCACCCACTTCTTACACGACCATTACAACCTTCTCCTCTCTGGACGGAGATACAGAATGCCAACTGTAAAAACCCAACGTCCCCTGAAATCTTTGATTCCATCCTCCATCAAGTATTTGAACCAGCCACATAAAATCAGCCATTGACATACATGTCACAGTCCCTACCACTGCAATGTTGTTTTATATTTATTTATTTATCTTATATTGTCATATTGTTTTTAGCACATTTGTTCCAATACTTGATCTATTTTACATCTATCGTTTACGTTTGTATATACTTGATTTTTGCTGTATACGTGCATTACTATGTGATTTAAATATTGTGTTATTTGTTATGCATCCTCCAAAGTGCAAGGTATTTATCCATTCCATGGCTGGACAATAAAGTTATTATTAGTAACTACTCCATAAATCATTTAGTTGCCCCAACAGCCCATAACTGACCCACCATAGTTAATATCCCTTGCCCCTAAACAGATAAATATCTGTGAACATGTTCAAGTTGGCAGTATATTATTCCAAACAAATTTCATAATTACACAACTAGCAATGTTCTACTTACTTCTACGTTTCGACCACCATCAGCGGCCTGTTTCAGGAACTGAATGTTCAGTGATCACGACTCGCTAGATGGCGTGGCGAGCAGACTGTCACACACGTGACTTAGTCTGTAGCCCCCCTCGTCTCTGTTCATAGTTGGTTCCGTCTTCCTAATCCAGATGGCTTCTTTTATCAAACGCGCACACCTGTTCGTCTCTATGGGGGGCATTGCTCGGATGCGCCGAGCAAAACAGAAATCAAGGCACAGCCGTGTGCCCCATGTGAATGATGGTAACGAGCCGGACGATGACGAGACGTTATAGGTTGCATGGTGTTTTCTCAGCCGACGCTGATATAAACGATGTATCCGGGTGCAAGGGCATCAATGTGAAAGTTACCTTGGGCAGTGAGATTGTCCCTATGTAGTTGGACACAGGGGCTGCGGTCTCCATCATCCCAGAAGGCACATACAGAAGCGTCCTGTCAAAATACCCCATATAAGCGTCAAACATCACTCTGAAGTCGTATACAGGCGATGCGATTCCAATTGCTGGGAAAGTCTACATTCCAGTGACGTACGGAAAACAACGGTTCACGCTGCCAGTCGTGGTGGCATGTGGAGAACGATCAGCTCTGCTCGGAAGAGACTGATTGCAGAAGATTTTCAGAAGAACATTTTCAGTGTGATGTCCGGATAAACGTCTAACATTCACAGCTTGATGGGCAAGTATGCACACTTGTTCCAAAGTGACGGATCCACCATTCAGGGACACACCGCAACCTTGAAGCAGAAACCAGAGCAGAACGCAGCGTACCAGAAGGCACGCGCCGTCCCGTGTGCTCTTAGGGAATTCGTGGAGAAAGACGGGATCCAACCTACTCAGAACAAGACAGAAGCCATCAGAAAACCTAACGGAACTTCAAAGTTTCCCGGGTGCCGTGCTGTACGCCAAGTTTGTCCCAAACCTGTCCACAGTCTTGCATCCTCTACACGACAGGCTGAATGCTGGCGTGGAGTGGGCATGGGACAGTGCTTGCGATGAAGCATTTAACCAATGCAAAAGGTTGTCGTCTAGCGAGACGGCACTCACTCAGTACGACGAAAGCAAGCCACTCGTTCTTGCCATGAATGCAAGCTCGTATGGAGTTGGAGCTGTGATCAGCCACCAGCTGCCAGATGGGGTGGAAAACCCCATTGCATTTGCATCATGAACATTGAGTGCCGCAGAGCGAAACTACTCCCAGATCGAACGTGAGGCACTGGGAATCATCTATGGTGTGAAGAAGTTCCACCAATACCTGATGGGGCGACCATTCACCATGAGGACAGATCATCGTCCACTGATTAAGATATTTGGACCCAAAAGGGTATACCGTCTTTGGCGGCAGCACGAATGCAAAGCTGGGCATTGGTACTATCTGGGTACCAGTACAACATCGAGTACATCCCTTCAAAGGAAAACGCTAACGCGGATATGCTGAGCAGATTGCCGGTAGACAAACCCGACGAGATCGCATCTGTGTGCATGTTGACCGTCAACGAATTGCCGGTAACCTCACAGCTGATAGCGGAAGCTACACGCAAGGACACTACTTTGGGCAAAGTCTATGATCACGCTCTGCATAGATGGCCTAGGTCGTGTGCCAGAGATGACGAACTGTATCCATTCTTCGTTCGAAAGGAAGAACGGTCCCTTGAAGATGAATGCATCGTTTGGGGCAGGAGAGTTGTCATTCCATCGTCATACACTGAACATCTGCTTCATGAGTTGCACACAATGCATCAGGGAATTGTGAGGATAAAGTCCATTTCCCGTGGTGGCCGGGTACAGACAGTGACATTGAAGAAATTGTATGAATGTTGACGGCAGAGAAATGCCCCACCCGCCGCACCTCCTAAGTCCATGGCTCTGGGCCACCCGCCGCACCTCTCAGTCCATGGCCCTGGGCCATCAGTCCATGGCCCTGGGCCACCCGCCGCACCTCTCAGTCCATGGCCCTGGGCCATCAGTCCATGGCCCTGGGCCATCAGTCAATGGCTCTGGGCCACTCGCCGCACCTCTCAGTCCATGGCCCTGGGCCATCAGTCCATGGCCCTGGGCCATCCGGCCATGGCAGAGTACATGTTGACTTAGCCGGAAAGATGTTCTTGGTTGTGGCAGATAATCACTCAAAGTGGCATGAGGTCCTCTCTATGAACAGCACTACAGCAGGAAGCACGGTGACACAGCTGCGACAACTGTTTGCTGCGTATGGACTGCCTGAATCGGTGGTTTTGGACAACGGACCCCAGTTCACATCGGAGGAGTTTGAGACATTCTTGAAGTTAAACTGTGTGAAACATGTGTTGTGTCCGCCCTACCATCCGGCATCAGATGGTTTGGCAGAGAAGAATGTGCAGACATTAAAAGGCAGACCCTCGAATTCGTCTGCAACATCGGGTTTCTTACATTCTGTTTCAATACAGAAACACACCTCACAGCATCACAGGCCGTACTCCTGCTGAACTATTTCTGACGAGGGCTCCCCGAACAAGGTTAACCATGCAAACCAAGATTCATGACAGACAACAGAAAGAAAAACATCATCATGATGGTTCACGGCCCGGACATCTCTCACAGTTTGAAAATCAGGAACATGCGGAGAGGCAGGGAAAAGTGAATTCTTGGAATTGTGACCAAAATACTTGGACCACTCACGTACCTAGTGAGGCTTCCAGGAAACCACAGACACGTGGTTCACGTGAAACACATGATTCCACGAGGTGACATGCTGTCTGGAAGTCCAGTTCCTCCGCCTGATTCCTTCAGCTTCTCCCTGCAAATGCTGCACCAGTGCTGGATAAACCATCTGTTCCAGTCGAACCGACCAGACCTCCTGCAGTGGTTCAAACTCCTGTCAGACGCAGTCAACCACAAGTGAACACCCCGGTGGTTGTTCAAAGCCCTGCAACGCAAGATACACCAACCGGTGACATGCCTCTTCGACGATCAAGCCGTGTTCCGAAGCCTGTCATAAAACTGGACTCGTAATTGTTGCAGTGCTGATTACCTGGTATTAGTGTTCTTAGTAAATAGTTATTCTTTCACTTTATAATTTTCACACTAGAGATTAGTAGTGAATCTACGTTGGGACTTGCTGGTATTCAGCAAGATACCACATTATTATGCTTCATGCTACTTGGACTGCAGTAGTGATTAACTTAGTTAAGTTTTGTATTTAAGGTTGGGGAAGTGCTATGTATAACGCTCGATTTCGTTGTAACGGCTTCGCAAGATACCACTTCGTGACTGTGCGTGTTTTGGCACGATAGAGAATAAAACGTTTCCGGTTCAGCCACGAGGCTAATTCGTAGTTGCTCAACGTTATGCTTGTTACAAATCCCTACAAAACATGACAAACCCACTAAGAAAAGTTGCAGTATTGCGAAATAGACAAAATGGACTAAGTACAAACCAAAATGGACTAAGTACAAACCAACGTGAAATCCACGAAAACGACTAAGTGTTACGTGAAATGTGTACGCTATCACATTATCAGGCGAAAGTTATTACATTGTCAGGCAAGAGGAGTTTATTACATTATCAGGCAAACTTATTATACTATCAGGCAACAGTTATACAGTTTATTACATTACCAGGTGATGTTATTACATTATCAGGCAGTTATTACATTATCAGGCGATTTTATTACAAGCAGGTCTAAGGCGGGTCAATCGAGTCAACGCGGCGTTACGCATGGAAAACAGCCATCCATCGTCGCGGGTAGCGGTAGCGTGATGACAGTATAGCGACGTGTAATCACGTGGCTCATGGCGTTAGAGGGCGTCACCGGCGGAACACAACTGTTGCAACTTAAACATGAACATAGGCACATATTATGATCACAAATTCGTAGCTGCTCCTTTTAATATATGAAACCTTCACGAATTAAATGGAACAACACGATTGCAACCTGGTTTGACATGGGACTATTCCGACATTATTAGTATTTCACTAAGACTAACATGTCGTAATTACAAACATCAACTACATTGATATTGAAGTATAAGAATAATAGTAACGTTGAGAAAAACGCTTCTTAATAACGGGAACCGGACTTATTGACCAGGCATTCCTATGGACATTGTCATAAGACTGGTATAAGACGGGTTATCGACACCTTCCTGTTGTGCGAAGTCGACGAAAATCTGTTCGAGCGTTGGAGGCATAATAATATACTCTTGAATCTCGTATGAGTTCTTTAACGATTCCATCGTGCCGAACACGTAGGCCAAGCTGGCCGACCCCAGGGGGAAATCGTACTGAAGCAGATCCTCGGATGCAGTCACAAGTCGGATGTCTTGAAACTTTCTTTGCATCACCCACATCAGCATAACAATGTCCGTTTTGGGCCTCGTCAGTATGTTGATGCCAAAATCTCGACCGAACTTGTTTTTGATGTTCTCTAGAGTTCCAAAATAGCGGAACATTCCGTCGACGAGTATGGCGAGACGTGTGCATAGTTTATCGCACTCCTCCATCCTGTATACAGACACGTAAAACACATCTTAGGTATCTTAGGTGTGGTGCTGTTTCTATTGCGTTTTTGTATCTACTGTAAAGCGTTATGTACTATTATTGTCTAAATGAGTGTGCATATATACGTTGTCCCACATCAGCTCCAATTACCCGTTCTCCCTCCCTCCCTCCCTCCCTCCCTCCCTCCCTCCCTCCCTCCCTCCCTCTCCTCCCTCCCTCCTCCCTCCTCCTCCGTCCTCCGTCCGTCCGTCCTCCTCCGTCCTCCGTCTCGTCCGTCCGTCCGTCCGTCCGTCCGTCCGTCCGTCCGTCCGTCCGTCCGTCCGTCCGTCCGTCCGTCCGTCCGTCCGTCCGTCCGTCCGTCCGTCCGTCCGTCCGTCGTCCGTCCGTCCGTCCGTCCGTCCGTCCGTCCGTCCGTCCGTCCGTCCGTCCGTCCGTCCGCCGCCGCCGCCCGCCCGCCCGCCCGCCCGCCCGCCCGCCCGCCCGCCCGCCCGCCCGCCCGCCCGCCCGCCCGCCCGCCCGCCCGCCCGCCCGCCCGCCCGCCCGCCCGCCCGCCCTCTCGTTCCTGTACTCACACTTGCGATGTAATGACAATAGTGCCCCCAGCCTTCCTGTAAGTAATCAGCACTTCCCATACGTGGCGGCGTGAGACTGGGTCCAGACCAGCTGTTGCGTTGTCCAGAAAGACGATCGACGGCTGTCCGATCAACGCCACAGCAATGCCTACCTTCCGCTTCGTACCACAGCTGCAGAATGAATAACACATCGCAAACAAATGAACACACGCACGTACGTACGCAGTGACAGTGGACACATTTAGGAACACGTAAGTTTTACGCATTTTGTTGCGTATCCCAAACAGGGCACCATTTAAGCGTAACACAAACACCTGGTATGCCAGAAGGATTACCAACATTTGAGATTCAGTAATTTGTTGAGAAATCTTGTAATCCTTCATTTGTTTGGGTAAAATGAAGAAACCATTCAGCGATTTTTTATTATACTGGTATAATACAACGAATATACAATTTTATTATACTGGTTATATTTATTCATTTTTTAATGACTAATTTGTTTTTTACTCTCTACTTATTTATTCTTTTACTTGTACCTCATGATTGCTTTAATTGTATTTTATATATTGTACTTTTAAATTGTGTTTTATGTATACATATGGATTTTGGTCTGAAATAAATATTACAATATTACATTACAATAGCAATTAGTCATGATTAATGGAATGTTGTTTTGCAAAAGAAAACGTAACCAAATCTTCGCGAAACGTATCAATATTGTAAATCACCAACTGTGGTCTCATTGTTAGAATGCAAACAAACTCTTCTAAGAAGGCACCAAGTGGAATAAACAAACATTTGCTGAATGCTAAAATATACGTTTCACAAACCAACGCCACACACTAGTTTGGAGTATATAGTATAAGTAGTTGCATGTATCTTTACTAAAATGTGAAACACGAAGTACATTTCTTTATACCAAGATCGATATTTATGATTTATACTCCTCTACTCTACTGCACTCCGGCTTCCATGTAAGCGTTTCGTGCATAATGTCCAACATATAGCTACGATACGATGTGAAAAACTGCCGTCTCAGTTCAATGTAAACATACTGTCAGTGATCAGCTTAAGGTTCACAAACGAAAAATAATCGGTGTCTAACGTAAGTGTGCGACGCACGAACTTGTAAGGATTCGACTTTAACGATATTCCGTTACTCCAGATTTTGCAACAGATTACCAGACTCGCCGCTACTGAGATGGCAGTTTTACACATCATATCGTAGCGAGATATACTTTATTCACCAATTTCTGACTGAACGCATACATGGAAACGTTGATCTTTCAACGTTTCTACGAGTTGCTCTGCCTCTACTCTAACTTCAACGATGCTGGTCACATTTTGTTAGTACATGTTTCCTTGTATGTCTGCTACATCCAAACATATTTCCAAATATAATATATTGACAGAAATATGAACAATAACATATACGTTGTTAAATGACAGTTTAAGTTGTTGCCGGTTGATCCTGTATGCATAATTTTGGTAATTCTAGCACACGTTTTCAATCTCTTCTATGGGTCTTACTTTAAATTCTCCACTTGGATATCTGCGCAATCCACGATGTCCATCATCTCAAGGAAATATTCCACCATGTAATTTCTCTCCACATATCCGTGGAGTGTTGCATATAGTGTCAGTGTTTCGCGGCACGTAAGATGGGAGTGCAGCGTGTCCGTCTGTGCGCAGTAGCCGAGTCCCCTGCACGCCTACAGCAGGAAGAATGCGTGGTTACGAATACGGACATGTTTAATTCAGGCAAACACATAAACAAAATGGTATATATCATATATATATATATATATATATATATATATATATATATATATATATATATATATATATATATATATATATATATATATATATATATATATATATATATATATATATATATATAATATATATATATACATAATATAAGACTGTGTACATTACATATATACGTACAGCTACTTGTATATATAATATATTATATATATATATATATATATATATATATATATTATGTAAATATATATATATATATATATATATATATATATATATATATATATATACAAGCCAGTCTAATTTTATATATATATATATAATATATATATATATATATATATATATATATGAATAATATAATACTTGTATATATTATATATATATATATATATAATATATACAGTCAGTATATATATTATACATATATATATATATATATTTTATATATATATATATATATATATATATATATATATATATATATATATAATATATAAATCATAATATATATGGCTGCTGTATATATATATATATATATATATATATATATATATATATATGTATATATATATATATATATATAATATATATAATATATATATATACAGCAACATATATATATGCATATATATATATATATATATATATATATATAATATATAGACTGACTGTATATATTATATATATATAATATATACAGAGAATTATATTATTCATATATATATATATATATTATATATATATATATATTTTATATATAATATGTATAATATATATATTATATATTATATATATATATATATATATATATATATATATATATATATATATACATAGTTGGTTGTATAGAAATATTGTATTCCAGTAGGTTTCTTCATACATGTGACATCGGAATAAAGCGAAGACGTGAGCGACGTATGTTCAGCACAAATAACGACTTGATAAACGTTATGAGAAATTGTATTGATGTAATTAATAGGCCAATGTAGAATATATATATACATGTGTCTTATTCCGATGACACATGTATTAAGAAACCTACTGGAATACAATATTTCTATACAACGAACTATGTATTTTTATGAAGGTAAGACAGGCAAATTAGGCTATGCTGTGTACATACAGGGTGCAGTAATGATTTTCACATTTGCACGGGTGTATATTATATTGGAATTCGTTTCTAAGACATTACATTTACAGTGCGTTTGTCGCATTGACGCAACAAATCAATTTTATTTTTAAATTAACGCTGTCGTTGTGATAATTTAAAAAAAAAACAATTACACGATTAGGCTCTTTTAACATGTTCACCTTTCTCAAGTTACCGATGATTGAGTGACCGCCGATGTAAGCAGTACCATGCGACACTAAGAGATTTCCAGTCAACATCTTGTATGTTGTCGACATGCCTGCTCCGTTCACGCCGAGCAGGCCAAAGCATTCGCCCTTCGGCACGCCGACAGTGAGACCGTTGACGGCGAGAAGAGAATCCGCCGGGTTTATACACGACACATAGTGCTGAGTGAAAGATAAAATCGACGTAGTACACAACGTGAATCTAGCGAACAAACGGTGTATATGTAGTATGTGTATTACGCAACATGGAAGGGAGGGTAACGCGTTACTTCAACAGCAGGACAATTTACACGGAATTCTAACACAAGACCTATAAGTATTGCCACAAGAAACACGAATTTAAAAGTCTTCTTTGCAACTTGGCATTCATGATAAGTGGTGCACGTCAGTGAATGAAAAGAAAAAGTATACATATAGCCTACGAGGTTTTGCAATTTATACCAAAAACTATTTCCTGGGAGAATTTTATGAACATGTACATTTAATTTTTTTATTTCATGTCGCCAAAATCATTAATACTAAATTATTATAAACTGGACGGACATATTATTTATTTATTTATTTGCTTACGTTTATTATATTATATTACATTAGTAAATACTATATCATCAAGACAGACTACAGCTGTCAAGATTCAAGACAGACTACAGCTGTCAAGATTATCAGA
The DNA here is from genome assembly GCA_025642075.2 of Ridgeia piscesae. Lineage (NCBI taxonomy): Eukaryota > Metazoa > Annelida > Polychaeta > Sabellida > Siboglinidae > Ridgeia > Ridgeia piscesae. Next base: position 75,889 of record JAODUO010001434.1, on the reverse strand, counting down.
CAGACTATAGCTCTCAAAAGCTGTCAAAGCCGGAGGCGGTGGTAGGGATAGGCTCCTGCTACCATTAAATGCTTCCATATGGCATGCGTAAAGCCTCTGACGGCTAAAGTCCAGCTCCTGGCCTTCCTGTGGCGAGAGTGTTTATACTGACAGGAGAACGGGCGAAGGCGGGAATATCTGGCGCCTCAAAACCAGAAGCTTCGGGTAGATAGGGCTCGTTAACCAGGGAAGGTAGCCTATCTAGGAGAAGGAAAACTCTGTTTTAAAACCTCCGCTGCCTTGCGGCCATACTGGTTCAAGAGAAGGGCTAGGGGAGTTAACCCTGAACGGAAATCCAGATGATGATGTCACAAGAGAAAAACACCTCTGCTGGCTTGCAGACCGGTCGAGGAAGACCAAAGGCTAGGCCCACCGCTTACAACTGTGGTTGATGTCAGGAAGGGCATCCGATCATAAACAAGAATCTGCCACAAAATAATGCCTGAATCTCAACGATGGACGAATAATGCTAGGGCGTCCCCCGGAGGCGACGCGTGCCAGCAGCCCCCGGCTGACATGAGAAGTGGACGAGGGGTACTGCGGAGACCACGACCGCAGCTAAAGAAGATAGTGGAAAGAAATGCCATGATCGGAAGCTGGCATGTGGGATCGATGACTGGGAGAGGGAGAGAGTTGGTAGAGGTTTGCAAAAGAAGGAAAATAGGAATCCTATGTGTGCAGGAAACTAAGTGGATCGGCAAGAGCGCAAAAGAGTTGGGAGAAGGATTTAAGATCCTTTACAGTGGAGAGAAGAGCAGTAGAAACGGAGTGGGGGTTCATTCTGAGCCCAGAGTTTAAAGAAAAAGTAGTTGAAGTGTTAAGACTACCAGACCGACTAATTAAGCTTAAACTGGTGATAGCTGGAGAGATATTCAACATAGTGTCAGCATATGCCCCACAGAGTGGAGAAACAGAGATGATAAAGGATAAGTTTTTGAAAGACTGGGAAGATGTGATGTCGAGAGTGCCGAGAACAGAGTAGATTGTAACAGGAGCTGACATAAATGGACATGTGGGAAAAAATCCAGGTGTTTTTCAACGAGTGCATGGAGGAAAAGGATATGGCCATAGGAAGAGAGCAGGGGAGAAAATCTTGGAAAACATGGAGAGCCTAGACTTGGCACTAGTGAACACTTTCTTCAACAAAAACGAAGAGCATCTAATCACTAATACGAGTGGAGGGAACAGCTCACAGATTGATTTCATCATGACACGAAGAGCTGGTCTGAAGGAAATGCGAGACTGCAAGGTAATACCAGGAGAGGAGGTTGTATCTCAGCATTGGCTGCTATGTGCAGTCCTGAGGACAAAAGAAGTAAAATAAAGGAGAAGGACCAGAGAAAAGAGGATTAAGATCTGGACTCTGAAAGGAGAAAAAGTGTGTGTGTGAGTGTGTGTGTGTGTGTGTGTGTGTGTGTGTGTGTGTGTGTGTGTGTGTGTGTGTGTGTGTGTGTGTGTGTGTGTGTGTGTGTGTGTGTGTGTGTGTGTGTGTGTGTGTGTGTGTGTGTGTGTGTGTGTGTCACGGTATTATAATACTGCATGTGTACATTTAAAGTATTGGCGAACATGCGACTGCCCATTAATCATATTTTCTATATTCATTCGTGATGTCAAAGTTTTATAAAAGTTTATTTACCTTACTCTTCAAGTTGCATTCAGATATAAAGTATGTTTTATTAACTCAGACCTGTCACATGAGTATTACCCGTATCCGATACGGAATTTGGCGTTTTTTAAGTGATACGGCCATACTCCTTGCGAGATATTAAATCCTTGTCAGTATGGCTTCAGAGAACAAATGTCCACTACACTTGCACTTGTAAAAGTAGTGTCTGAGAATACAAAAAACACTCTATTGGTATATTTATCGACCTACGAAAAGCTCTTGACACAGTAGGCCACCAACCTTTATGTAAGAAACTGAAATTATGTGGTATTCGTGGAGTTGCTTATCAATGGATCAGAAGTTATTTGTCAAACAGAACGCAATACGTTATGAAGGATATAAATCTGAGCTTTTATCTATACTGTGTGGTGTTCCTCAAGGTTCTGTCTTAGGGCCGCTATTATTTACAGTATATCTTAGCGATATGTGTAATGTATCGAAGCTGCTGAAGTTTATTTTACTTACCGACGACACAAATATATTTCATTGTCATAGTCATTTACCAGATTTAGTAAGTGAACCAAATACAGAGCTTAATAAGATGTACAAGTGGTTTTGTGTGAACAAATTGTCATGAAATATAGCTAAAACTAATTATATATTATTTGGCAAATATAACCATCAACGAAATGTTGCTATTATTATCAATGATGTTTCAAAACAGATAGTTCAAAGCAAGTAAATTTCTTGGTGTCTTACTTAATTGATCAATCGTTAAACTGGAAGAACCAAATTGAAATGGTAAAATCCAAGTTATCGAAAGTAGCATCTGTCATATACAAAATTAGTCATTATGTCGACCACTCCAGCGTGCGTACACTGTATCTCTGTATTGTTCATTATTTCTTTACCCCACTTGATGTATTGCTCTGAAATATGGGGAAACACATACGTTACAAACTTACAATGTATTATATTAATACAGAAAGGAGTGATTGGATTGATCCACGGTGCCAATCGATTTATACATATAATTTGTTCTACCACTACTGTATTCTAAAATTCACTGATATAGTTGAACTAAAAACTATTTTATTTATGCTTGATGCCTATCATAATGTTTTACCAAACGATTTTCATCAGTTATTTGTAAAGTATATACCATCATATTCTACACGCAGAACATATCAATTTATGACAGAAAATGTGATTACAAATATGAGAGCAGTGTCCATACATGTACTCGGTGTGACATTGTGGAACTCACTAAATACATTGCTTGTTAGCATAACGTTAAAACAGATATTTAAATGTCATTATATTAATGTACTCTTAAGTAAATATATTATGTAAACTTACAAATTCATCGATATCACGGCAAATGAATCTTTGTTATGTATACGTGTTTATTCCTAGTGTAGCTGTAGGATTATAACTGTATGATGATAATACTTAAGTGTGACTTAATTAAGGGCATGTCCGCACTCTGGGGCATGTCCGCACACCCTATTATTTGCAAATTGCGTAATATCTTGTTAGTGGAATCATGCTAGGCGGCAACGTTTAACCCCCAAATCAACCATTTGCGTATACTTTTTGATAGAAATGAATAAATAAAAAGTTATGACATAAAATGTTATTTTCAAAAAACCTGATGTAATTTTATTCTTATGCTATTATGAGTATTATATTAACTGTAAGACGTGCATAAACCTTTTCTTTCATAATTCCAATTTGCATTTTAATGTTTTTATGATATGTGAAATAAAGGATACTTTCATAAGCAGCATTTTCGCGCAATTCAAAATTGTTCACGTTATGGATGCTTGGGGCATGTTCGCACAGGCCTGTGCGGTCATGCCGCACCCGCTGTGCAGACGTATTTCGTGCGTCGGTGCCTATAATATTATGTAGTCTACTTAGATACATATGTAGATACTTCAGTTGCTTACCACACACATTATATTATTTAATATTATCACACTTTAATTTTATATCATTCATCGCTTCATCAATGTGCAGTAGGCTATATCGTGTTGGCCTCACATTTTGCATGTTGTGTATCATTAGGTCCGTTAAATAAATAAAGCTTAATTGATCATTTCTCACAGACAAAAATAGCCAAGATGACAAATGATGTGTAATCTATAATATAGAACTTTGCCCGTTAGTCCATACAAAGTCGTGCTCGAAGCCGCAGGAAAGAAAATCTCCCTGAAACCGCAACTAGCAGTGAAGAAATCATTGGCTACAGCGATTGGATCTAGAACCGTTGGCTCATGTTATCCATAAACCAGCAGTCAATAAGGGGACTATGTCCTAGTCAACTGTGCCAAGAAACAACGTATGTCCTATTAGGCTGGAAGGGTGGTGCGTATTGACCAACATGAAGATGAGGTGCAGAAGCGCAATGACGTGCACAAGAGCGACACCGTCACTTTCAGCTGCCCATACTTCTGCAATGACGTGCACAAGAGCGACACCGTCACTTTCAGCTGCCCATACTTCTGCAATGACGTGCACAAGAGCGACACCGTCACTTTCAGCTGCCCATACTTCTGCAATGACGTGCACAAGAGCGACACCGTCACTTTCAGCTGCTCATACTTCTGCAATGACATGCACAAGAGCGACACCGTCACTTTCAGCTGCTCATACTTCTGCAATGACGTGCACAAGAGCGACACCGTCACTTTCAGCTGCTCATACTTCTGCAATGACGTGCACAAGAGCGACACCGTCACTTTCAGCTGCCCATACTTCTGCAATGACGTGCACAAGAGCGACACCGTCACTTTCAGCTGCCCATACTTCTGCAATGACGTGCACAAGAGCGACACCGTCACTTTCAGCTGCACATACTTCTGCAATGACGTGCACAAGAGCGACACCGTCACTTTCAGCTGCCCATACTTCTGCAATGACGTGCACAAGAGCGACACCGTCACTTTCAGCTGCCCATACTTCTGCAATGACGTGCACAAGAGCGACACCGTCACTTTCAGCTGCACATACTTCTGCAATGACGTGCACAAGAGCGACACCGTCACTTTCAGCTGCACATACTTCTGCAATGACGTGCACAAGAGCGACACCGTCACTTTCAGCTGCCCATACTTCTGCAATGACGTGCACAAGAGCGACACCGTCACTTTCAGCTGCCCATACTTCTGCAATGACGTGCACAAGAGCGACACCGTCACTTTCAGCTGCCCATACTTCTGCAATGACGTGCACAAGAGCGACACCGTCACTTTCAGCTGCCCATACTTCTGCAATGACGTGCACAAGAGCGACACCGTCACTTTCAGCTGCCCATACTTCTGCAATGACGTGCACAAGAGCGACACCGTCACTTTCAGCTGCTCATACTTCTGCAATGACGTGCACAAGAGCGACACCGTCACTTTCAGCTGCCATACTTCTGCAATGACGTGCACAAGAGCGACACCGTCACTTTCAGCTGCCCATACTTCTGCAATGACGTGCACAAGAGCGACACCGTCACTTTCAGCTGCCCATACTTCTGCAATGACGTGCACAAGAGCGACACCGTCACTTTCAGCTGCACATACTTCTGCAATGACGTGCACAAGAGCGACACCGTCACTTTCAGCTGCCCATACTTCTGCAATGACGTGCACAAGAGGGACACCGTCACTTTCAGCTGCACATACTTCTGCAATGACGTGCACAAGAGCGACACCGTCACTTTCAGCTGCACATACTTCTGCAATGACGTGCACAAGAGCGACACCGTCACTTTCAGCTGCCCATACTTCTGCAATGACGTGCACAAGAGCGACACCGTCACTTTCAGCTGCCCATACTTCTGCAATGACGTGCACAAGAGCGACACCGTCACTTTCAGCTGCCCATACTTCTGCAATGACGTGCACAAGAGCGACACCGTCACTTTCAGCTGCCCATACTTCTGCAATGACGTGCACAAGAGCGACACCGTCACTTTCAGCTGCCCATACTTCTGCAATGACGTGCACAAGAGCGACACCGTCACTTTCAGCTACCCATACTTCTGCAATGACGTGCACAAGAGCGACACCGTCACTTTCAGCTACCCATACTTCTGCAATGACGTGCACAAGAGCGACACCGTCACTTTCAGCTGCCCATACTTCTGCAATGACGTGCACAAGAGCGACACCGTCACTTTCAGCTGCCCATACTTCTGCAATGACGTGCACAAGAGCGACACCGTCACTTTCAGCTGCCCATACTTCTGCAATGACGTGCACAAGAGCGACACCGTCACTTTCAGCTGCCCATACTTCTGCAATGACGTGCACAAGAGCGACACCGTCACTTTCAGCTGCCCATACTTCTGCAATGACGTGCACAAGAGCGACACCGTCACTTTCAGCTGCCCATACTTCTGCAATGACTTGCACAAGAGCGACACCGTCACTTTCAGCTGCCCATACTTCTGCAATGACTTGCACAAGAGCGACACCGTCACTTTCAGCTGCCCATACTTCTGCAATTACGTGCACAAGAACGACACCGTCACTTTCAGCTGCCCATACTTCTGCAATGACGTGCACAAGAGCGACATCGTCACTTTCAGCAGCCCATACTTCTGCAATGACGTGCACAAGAGCGACACCGTCACTTTCAGCTGCCCATACTTCTGCAATGACGTGCACAAGAGCGACACCGTCACTTTCAGCTGCCCATACTTCTGCAATGACGTGCACAAGAGCGACACCGTCACTTTCAGCTGCCCATACTTCTGCAATGACATGCACAAGAGCGACACCGTCACTTTCAGCTGCACATACTTCTGCAATAACGTGCACAAGAGCGACACCGTCACTTTCAGCTGCCCATGCTTCTGCAATGACGTGCACAAGAGCGACACCGTCACTTTCAGCTGCCCATACTTCTGCAATGACGTGCACAAGAGCGACACCGTCACTTTCAGCTGCACATACTTCTGCAATGACGTGCACAAGAGCGACACCGTCACTTTCAGCTGCACATACTTCTGCAATGACGTGCACAAGAGCGACACCGTCACTTTCAGCTGCACATACTTCTGCAATGACGTGCACAAGAGTGACACCGTCACTTTCAGCTACCCATACTTCTGCTATGACGTGCACAAGAGCGACACCGTCACTTTCAGCTACCCATACTTCTGCAATGACGTGCACAAGAGCGACACCGTCACTTTCAGCTGCCCATACTTCTGCAATGACGTGCACAAGAGCGACACCGTCACTTTCAGCTGCCCATATTTCTGCAATGACGTGCACAAGAGCGACACCGTCACTTTCAGCTGCACATACTTCTGCAATGACGTGCACAAGAGCGACACCGTCACTTTCAGCTGCCCATACTTCTGCAATGACGTGCACAAGAGCGACACCGTCACTTTCAGCTGCCCATACTTCTGCAATGACGTGCACAAGAGCGACACCGTCACTTTCAGCTGCCCATATTTCTGCAATGACGTGCACAAGAGCGACACCGTCACTTTCAGCTGCACATACTTCTGCAATGACGTGCACAAGAGCGACACCGTCACTTTCAGCTGCACATACTTCTGCAATGACGTGCACAAGAGCGACACCGTCACTTTCAGCTGCCCATACTTCTGCAATGACGTGCACAAGAGGGACACCGTCACTTTCAGCTGCACATACTTCTGCAATGACGTGCACAAGAGCGACACCGTCACTTTCAGCTGCACATACTTCTGCAATGACGTGCACAAGAGCGACACCGTCACTTTCAGCTGCCCATACTTCTGCAATGACGTGCACAAGAGCGACACCGTCACTTTCAGCTGCCCATACTTCTGCAATGACGTGCACAAGAGTGACACCGTCACTTTCAGCTACCCATACTTCTGCAATGACGTGCACAAGAGCGACACCGTCACTTTCAGCTGCCCATACTTCTGCAAAGACGTGCACAAGAGCGACACCGTCACTTTCAGCTGCACAGAAATCGAGGACCTGGCATGACACGATATCATCACAAAGCTACCAGAGCCAACAACAGTTGGTGACACAACTCACACGGCCGACAAACGGAGGTTTGACTTCGCGCTTTACGAGACCATGCTGTTTTACTTAGAAGCCATCAGACAAGCTGGGTTGCAAACTTTGACTTTCCCCGTCACAAAACCATGCTGTTGTTTGCTTTGACTCTGAAGAAGGAATAAACGTGGACTATGATTCAAGGCCACTGTATCTTCTAAACTTTACTTATACATGAAAACTTGAAACCGTTGATTTGTGTTCTCTGATGTTTCTTTTTTAAAGTAAAGCACGTGCCTGTAGCCTACACATACCAATACATATTATTATTATTGCAGTCAATGGTCAGCTCTGAGACCAGCTGTTGCTTCGCCATTCCTGGGACACAACCACACACAGTATGCGGCTATGCCCAGTACCTTGGGGCATTTCCGCACAAGGGTATGCCTCTAGATTTGACCAAATATTGAAATATCTTATGGGATATGCGATTTATTAAACTAACTAACAACAAAGTATAATGATTGCTCACTCTGAATGCAAAATATCACCCTCTTTGCACACACAGTGCATTAGCTATAGCGAATTTCACCTTACGTGTGCGGACATGCCCCTACTTCCCCATATCTTATTTTGTCTAATTTTCTTCAAAGGGGTAGACACTTATAAGTGTATAACTTCACGTCGACTCTCTTTCAAAACATTTCTTCATGACTGTATACCATACCACGTGACTTAGTATGTACTTGACTTGCTTTGTTTGTTTTTCATAATTGTGTCATTGTATGCGTCACAAAACTATACATAATGATGGAATAATCGTTTATTGTTAGTGACTACGTAAATCGATTCAAAACGAACGAATTAAACCATCGATTGGTTTATTGTAGCGTGCAAAAAAAGACAGCGCGCTCTTGAATGTTAGTTCAGAGAACTGAGGCAGGTGGCTCAACGGGTGGGAATGGTGCGAAGCTAGCGTTGCCGATCGCCAATTGCGCTATAGGCGAAACTGTTTGATATTTGGCGAAAATTAACAAAAACTCTTCGCCAAATTGGCGAAATTTTACTTTAGTTGTTATTTGTGACGTTAGCAGCAGTACATGACTGCAGTATTTCCTGTCCGCCTCCGTTGAAATTGTCTAAACGATCGGACATCAAACATACCCAAATAATCAGTCAGCGTGACGTGAAATATGTGCACGGTAAATAATAGATCGCTCGCTAATTAGTCTCGCTTAACCGACTCTCGGTCGGCTGCGGAACTACGCCGAGAAGACAGTCTGGTGAGTCTGCCGGCTTCTGAATTTTTATCCGCGTGATCTATACAATGCTGCCACCTCACGGACACTAGTTAATCCTGCCGTAATTTCTATTTTATAAACAACTGCAAAAAATTGTATATCTATTTATTTTGTGTTAATATAAGTTTAATTTTGAATAGTTTTTATAATACAGCATTATTTGATAAAAATGTATCCTTATTTAATTTGTATGCTACCCGTGTGGGGCTAAACAATGCTGCCACCTCACGGATACTGGTTAATCCTGCCGTAATTCTTATTTTATAAACAACTGTAAATTAAAATTTTTACTTATTTTTGTGTTAATATAAGTTCAATGTTGAATACGTTTCATAGGATATCATTATCTTGTAAAAGTATATTATCGTTATTTTAGTCTGAGAACCAATCAGCGTCTCTACCCTAATCTGAGGTAAGGCCGCCCTGGAGGCTAACAAAAGCAGAGCATTAGTTTTCCCAAGCAGAGTTGAGGGGCTTAAAAGTGCTGCCACCTCACGGAGCCTGGGTAACCGAGGCTAGGCACCCGTTTGACTTATTGTTGACACTAGTTATAAATTTGATACGTGTACAACGCCGTACTTGACATGTTCGCTATTATTACTCAGTAACTATTCAACCCAGTGCCAACATAGGTTTGATCTAATTCATGTATATTTGACAAGTCTCATCAGCAGAGCATAATTTTTATTACAGATAGAAATATGCATGTCAAAACATTTGAGTAATTATAGCTTGCATTACCCAGGCTAGGAAACTGTCGATCTATTGTATAGGCTAAATAAAAACAACACTGAGCAATTACTGAGCAGACGAATGATATGTTTAAACGGGTAATATTTATGTTAATGGAATGTGTGAATCATTGCAGAGTTGAGTAGATTGTTCTGAATTATTTGGCTTTGTTATAAAAACTTCTCTTAAAATGTTTGCTACTTTTTATGATTAAACAATTCTATTAAATTAAATTTGGTGTTTATTTGCTTTGTTTGTTGTATTTATGTGTTGTTATGGTATGCACGACAAATTTATATACGAGTCATCTGATACAGATTGATACAGATTCTTACAGAATTGTAGGTCAAAATAAAGATTGCCATACTGGTTATAAACAATTTTCTTTTAGTTTTCATAGCTTATGTTTTTATCGCGCAGGTACTTTGAATGATTTGTCATTCATATTGCAACCTGGAAGAACACTTTGGAAATAAGTTAAATTAATAACATGCGGCAGGTTAAATTTTCATCAACCCACAATGGTGCTAAAATGTATGCATACCTGTCCTGTACACAAAACAGTACTGACGCCAGACAAAAACAAATTATCAGTGAAAACCGTAAATTTAATCGTAAATGAAGTGTGTTAGAATATACATTTACACTGTAATATAATTTCATGGTCTCTGTTACGAATAACACTGAAATAATACTTATATAATAACTGCATAAATAAATAATCAGCCGATGGCTCGTGTATTGCTTCTGTTGTATTGCATAGTATATTATATTAAGACTTACCTTCGTCAAACCGAATAGTGTGATGACGTCACCACCTTTCCGTTGTTGTGCCGACATAGCCCGTACGCGATGTCGCTCTGCCGCTACATCGACGTTTTCTTCGTAGGAATATGTGCGACCAGTCACTGTTACTAGATACCACAGCATCTGCGGCAACCGTAGCTCGACAGCAAGGACCAAGGCAAAGTAGACGACATGTTGTGCGCAGTAGATGAGACATTGCTTCCCAGTGCCGCCCTCGGACAGTGAAAACGCCTCCCATATGACACAACGACCCGTTTGTGCGCAGGTCTCTGAAGAAAAAGCTTATCTCACATTCACTTTTAAAGGGAGGGTGATGGTTCATCATCTGCCCAGAATTGGCCAAGCAGTAATTCGTAACGGGAAGTCTGCTGTCTAGAAAGTGGGAAAATTAAACAACAAAGGGTACTGCGGTTAACTCTGCTCGCCTCGGTAATACTGCCAATCGATTTTGTTTTGAAACTGTTTACCATTTCAACGTGTTCCAGGTGGAATCATAAAAGTGCTAATATTGTTTCCAGATTAATAAAGTATAAAGTAACTAAACACAGATTGGCCGGTACTAAAGCTTCAACATGCATATTGTAGCAATAAGAACGTAATATTAAATGAAAAAAATTAACTTATGACTTGCACCGTCGCTTTAAATTGGTCATGTCAAAATCAACACTTGCTTTAAATTGGTCATGTCAAAATCAACACTTGCTTTAAGTTTGTCATGTCAAAATCAACACTTGCTTTGAATTGGTCATGTCAAAATCAACACTTGCTTTAAGTTGGTCATGTCAAAATCAACACTTGCTTTAAGTTGGTCATGTCAAAATCAACACTTGTTTTAAGTTGGTCATGTCAAACATCAACACTTGCTTTAAGTTGGTCATGTCAAACATCAACACTTGCTTTAAGTTGGTCATGTCAAAATCAACACTTGTTTTAAGTTGGTCATGTCAAACATCAACACTTGCTTTAAGTTGGTCATGTCAAACATCAACACTTGCTTTAAGTTGGTCTTTAAGTTGGTCATGTCATACATCAACACTTGCTTTAAGTTGGTCTTTAAGTTGGTCATGTCATACATCAACACTTGCTTTTAAGTTGGTCATGTCATACATCAACACTTGCTTTAAGTTGGTCTTTAAGTTGGTCATGTCATACATCAACACTTGCTTTAAGTTGGTCTTTAAGTTGGTCATGTCAAACATCAACACTTGCTTTAAGTTGGTCTTTAAGTTGGTCATGTCAAACATCAACACTTGCTTTAAGTTGGTCTTTAAGTTGGTCATGTCAAACATCAACACTTGCTTTAAGTTGGTCTTTAAGTTGGTCATGTCAAACATCAACACTTGCTTTAAGTTGGTCTTTAAGTTGGTCATGTCAAACATCAACACTTGCTTTAAGTTGGTCTTTAAGTTGGTCATGTCAAACATCAACACTTGCTATGCAGTGAACCAGAGAAAGGAAGGGGTTCGGGCGTGGGAGAAATAGAGGGGAAGGGTGGAAGTGAGAGCGAGGTAGTGTATGTGTGTGGTGTATGTGTACGTGCGTGCGTGCGTGCGTGCGTGTGTGGACACAATTACTGGAATAGTAGTATGTAGTTGTCAAAATAGCAAGAAACTAATACGAGTCAAAATAAAATTCAATTGTTTTTCAATGGTGTTATGATGTAAAGATTTTAACAAGTAAAACACGCGTGTCTTTGCATGGTCTGGTAATATGTAATATGGTTCTAAATAATGCAGGAGTGTTTGTTTAAAGGAATCACGACTGAGAAACTGAGCTACATTTTAAAATGCACGGATGATTATGATAATGCCATATACTGTCATCCAATCCGATGTGACATTTTAAAGGGGACCTGAAACGCAGCTGTTGCATTCTATATATCTAAATGTATACTATATAAGTATACATTAATGGTGACAGAAGCACACTCACTTATCAGGTAAACTGATAAATATTTTGTTCAATACCGAAATCGTCCACAAAGAGCACTGCGTATCGCCATCTTTGTTCTAAGCGAGTGGTTTGATTACCTCGTATCTAACCAATTTTAAATTTCTTTTTTCCCGTTTTTCATTATTATACATTTCTGCGCAAAACCAAATATATGGTGACTTATTATATACGATAGATGTTCTGTGTCATAAATAATTTGTATTTGCATTGGAAATATAAATGTGAAATTAAATGGCAACGATTTATAACCAATTAAAATATTCGTAACGTCACACTTCCCGAAAGCAAATTTTGAAGGGGCGGGGCTTCCAAACGACGCGCACGTGTTCCAAACCAAAGGTCAGACTAGTCCATCAGCCAAAGGGCATTTTTTTACCTAACCCCTTCTTGTTTTATATAGTTTTTTCTTTGCTGAATATTCATCTCTAGCATGTATATAATGATATCCAGATTGGTGAGGAGTTTTCACCTTTGGGCATGTTAAAACAAATCCAAAATCGCCGCCAAAATAAACGTATTGTCATATCTATGCAACCAAAAAAGATACACACATGGTTAAAATGTTGTTTTATATATTTTCAGACATGAGGAATTCGATTCCACCATAGTTTGTAAGAAAACATGTAAAGTAAACACGATGGCGGCCATGTAAAAGTCCAGGATGGCTGCCACGATGAGAAAGACTATATTTCTTGTTCCGCGAACCAAAAAACATAATACTACTGATTGTTTATGTATGTGAATTAAATAAGATATTTATTTAACGACATTTGTTCCTTTCTAAGATTCGGTCCTCTTCTTCATCATGTAGAACGTTCCTGCTGCTTCCATTGTTGCAAGTCTGTCCACTCTGGCATGCACACAATTGTCCATGCCTTGTCAATGCTGTTGCAGCTGCACCCTTTCGTGCTGCACTGCATTTCACCTTCACATTTGATCAGTTTCAGCAACCTAGTCGGTGCTGTCGAGGTGTCTGGGGGGAGACAGTTGTTGGGCTTAGCGCAGTAGTCCCTTCTTCCAGTGACCAACCGTAAGATGTAGGGTCTAGCACAGGTGGATCGGGGTCTAAAGCATGAAGCCAAATTGCTGCTTACAGATGGGCTCTAGCTACAGTCTCTTCGAACGGTTCGCTTGTGGGTGGTAATGAATAAAGCTGTGGTGCGGAAGCCTTCCTTCTACTTACTTTTGAAAACTACATTTGTTGCCATGCTTCCGTCATCGAACGACATCTGTGCTGGACCATAGCAGACCAACAGAGCAGACCACTTTCGGAAATGGTGGTCCGTCTGTGTTCCCCAGTAGTAAGTTGAGAGAAATTTGGCCATGTCTAAGAACATTCACAGCTGCACCCGTACCTCTCGCATAAATTGTTTCCGTGTTAAACACTTTAACATATCCAACTTTAATATGTTTCTTGGAAAATGCAATGGTGGTCACACGTTTTGGCATTGAACCATGACATCCACCAGGCCAACTGTACTCAAAAGACACCATCTGTTGTTTCCCCAACAGTTCAGCCATGTCGACATTGACCATCGACGATCTCTCATCGCATTCAAGTCGTCCATGATGCCGTGGCGTGTATGCAAGCTGAAAGCCCAGGTTTTGAGAGTTTCAGGTTTCAGTGTAATTCCGATGATCCCGCTAAGTCCATGACCATACCTCGTGAAGGTAGTTTTAATGGCCATGGCATGCCATTGAAAGGACCGGCGTTGTGGTGCGTCGTGTGTTGTCCTTCGATGAATTTCGCACGTATGCCATCAGGTAATCTTTCCACAGATCTTAAGTAGTAGAGTGCATACCTGGCATAGTGGACATGTCCCGCGGCAAAGAACAAATGGACCAAATCCTTCACAGTGTCTAAATGCAAAGCCCAGTCTGCTTCTCGCTCTTTTGGGGTGAATATGAGAATCACGAAGATAGGTTTGATGAGACAATCTAACCAAAGCTTTGTTGTTCTGCTTTGTGATACATTGTCAGAAGGTCATGTAGAAGGTCATTCATGCATTCCAGATGATGCTTGGCAAATACAAGCCGAAGTAATTCTTCAACCAGCATCCTGAACGCTCCAGGACAGTAAATCTTTACTTACTTTGGACATCAAAGACGAATACGTTATCCGCCTTAACAATGTGAATGTGGCATGGTGTTTGTGTGTGTGGACATTGCATCCCAATGTCGACGCAGATCGCATCGGTATGTTATAGGGAGATATACCTCCTGTACAGCAACGTATGCACGACCGTGCTGGGAATATCGGTTTGTTGTTAATGTGCGATTTACATGCAGACTCATTGGTTCGACTAATAACAGCTATTAGTTAAGTAATACTTAGTTCAACAAGTATCGAATAATTATTTTAGCAATTCCAACTTAATTCGAGCAATTATACTTGTATGGCCATACATATTAAATAAGCCTTCATTCTATTTTCGTAATGTAAATCTTTGTTACAAACTTACTTTTTATTATTGACAAGATGTTACATGATGTGTGCATCCTTTTAATACAATTATTTATTTCCAATTTTAAATGCTCATGCAATTTATTTTAATTTATGAAAATAGTGTTATTTAGATATACTGCACGCTACCATGCAAGTTATAATACTAATACTCAGAATAATAAATGTATGTGTAATCAGGACATTGTGCAATGTATTATTGATAACAATATTGAAGTGGAGTTTCAATGTATACAGTGTATTGTATACGTGCGTTTGTGTATGTTATCAAGACCACATCATGAAATGTTGTCTTACAATCATAAAGTTTGTGTTGGTGAAATGCTGTAAAATTGTTTTTTTTTTATAAAAATCATTTGTTTGTGAAATGCTGTAATAATTATATTACAGCATTTATCAAAACAAAGGAACCTTGTGGTGACTGATGTGGTATTGATGAATTATACAGTTTTGCCAGTTATTCATAATTATAAGATAATGCTTGTTTATTAAATGTCAAAACGTATCGATTAGCTTCATATGCAGAAGACTGCACATTGTGGTCGGGGGGGGGGGGGGTGCTCGAAGAGGCAGCAGGCATGTTATATCAGCCTGGGAGTGCATAAAAGGGAAATGAGGTTTTTTCTTGCAAACAACAAACTCTCTCTGTTTCCTATTTCTGTTTCCTATTTCCCAGAACCGCTTGAGTTACCATCAATGAAATCACTGTCATCCGCTATAGTATATCTGCACCACTCTCTTCAATATTTCCCTTCTGACTGTTGCAGACAGAATAATCTGAAGATGGTGACAATGAGACTGGGATATACAAAGTGTCATCCAAATTGACAGGACTGCCAGGCCGACTTCGATTAGCCTACTCGGGTTACTCGCGTAACCCTAACGTGGTACCGAGTGTACGCTGCGCGCGCAGTGCCACGAGAGTAATCCAACTGAACAGCCATGATCGTGATCACGGGGATAATCCCCTTATGTAAATAAATTAAAAAGTAATCAGTTGTTCAGTGTGTAAATTGTGATGTTCATCTTCTTGGTCTTAAATTATAATTAATAGAATGTGGTGACTTTAGTGCATATTTAAATGATTGTGTCGTGTAATGTTTTATGAATATCTTGTGTAGTAGGGGCCTACGTTGCCTATTGGCTGTCACTGCTAATGATGTCAGTTACCCGAGTGAATCCTCTCCAAACCGCGATTGCCTCGGGTAGCGACCTTGAAGATTCACCTTGTTTATCTATATCAAGAAGGATCACGTGAGAAAGTGATCTTGGATGTTCGATTGGTACTCGGGTTACTCGAGTTAGTCGTGTAGCTCATTCGAAGTCGGCCCGATAGTCAATTGGAGAAGGCAGACAGGACTGCGATGGCGACTTTCTATACCCATAGTCATGACGACTATTCAATGGAACAACGATATCATCTGTATTAATTGCTGCATTGATTAAGTATCGCATTCGCGACACGGTCACTGGCTCTGTTTGAATGTTGACACATGTCGATGGCATTGCAATAGCTGCATTAAAGGAGGCGTCCGTACTACCATGAGGGACAGTCTTCTGGCCCACTGGATCCTTCTAAACTTGTGCTCGATACTTCATCTGAAAGGACGATACATATGTAAGATGGTATGCATCTTTTGTGATATACATTAATAACAATGTTTTGTCATCTTTTATTTTCTCATTGCAGTACCTACATCTAAAAAACCCAGAATAAATCGACTATCATTGGCATTTCAAAAAAGTGTTCAGGATCTAATTTTGCGTAGATGTATCTGGGTATTGTAATTATGCATGAAAAATCTAAATTTGAGTGAATCATTGTAAAGGATCCACACGATCCTCCCGACTAGAGTCATTTTGGCAATTGTTACACAAATATTTATCTTGCGTGGCTGTTGCAAGTGGTAGTGCTACCGTATACAAGAAATTATCTGTATTTGATAGCATCATTCTAAAGACACCCATGGGCCCCCAAAATACAAAGTGATGCTGGTGATTTGGTTTTGCAGAAGGTCCCTTGAAATAACCCCCAGATTAGTGTTGTGTATTGTGTATCCGCTTTCTGGCTTATCTGCTACTGCGCTAGCTAAGGTCACTGGTCAACTCGATCTCAATGACACTTTAGTGGACAATGCACAGTGGGCTGAGCAGGTGTGTGTATCAATCAGGTAACACTCATGCAATAAATAAAAATAATTACCTTTTCATTGGAACATTTCATTTCATTACCTGTGTATACTGCATTTTATGACTTCCTTGCTATATTTTAAATACGTATGTATTTGGTGTCATCCAGACGTCATTACAGACAAAACCCACTCCTACATAAACAACTCACAAACATTACATGGAAAACCTCTTATATAAGCCCTCGTGCACATATAAGGAAATAAATGTATTTGTTTAATTTAAGAATAACATTTTTAGAGGGTTTTATACATAATTTTCATTTGTGGGTGGGGTTTTGTTCAAAAGAATCTTTTCTGAGATGTGTGAGTTTTTGCTATTGCAATGTGTAAGGTTTAAAAAAAAAATGTCATAGCCATTTTTCTCATAAATGTTTTCCTGATAAGACGTGGAAATGCACTAGTCTAGAGAGATGATCGGGCTTTATCAGGCCAGTGATGTTCGTATTGGGGTGGATAACCTTTGCACTGCTCTTGGGAAACACAGGTCACTACTAAGATTGTGTTCTCATTGTCTAGTTTGCACTAGTTAACTACAATTAGTAACAGCATGCTTCTATTGCACTGACCAGTCCTTTGATCACAATGTTTATAATGTAATAGTACATACAATAAAATCGAACTATTTATCCCTGTAAGGGGAATTACATTGTCGTTCAGACGCGCATTGTGTATAACATGTATATAAATATCATATAAGATATATATTATGTATCTTATATCATATAAGATATATATTATATATCTTATATTATATATATATATATATATATATATATATATATATATATATATACCAATATATATAAATGTGTATCTATTTAATTATGGGATCAGTGATATTACTACCTGCTGTCAGAGGAATATTCTGACCTCTAACTAAAAAAGGTGCTCTTGTTTGTCACGTGGAAAGCACAAATGCAGATTCTTAAAGTTGTGGTCCACATTTGGATATATAATGTTTTTGGGGATAAAGAAACTTTGTCTTCGATTAATGTTTTTACATACTGGATACTAATGACTTGTTATGTATGGCATAACAGTTGCATGTAAAGATTGAAATAATTTCCATGTGTTTAAATTCAAAGATGTATTTTGATCACAGTCACACCCATTCTACAGCAATAACAGAATGTGCATGCATGAAGTTATGCAATATTCTATGGATATTCTATTATGACACTCTTATCATGCCTAAATTAAAATGCTAAATCTGTTCCCAGGGAATACTGCCAACTGACTTGGGCTATGATGGGTAGTGTCATCGGATAGACACACACTGTAACATAATTAATAATAACACTATGTTAAGTATGATTGATTCCTTAGCATGTTTTATTGTTATATTAATTATTTTATAGAAATGTGTTATGCGATGCACACATGTACAGATTTTACCAGAAACTAATACAGCAATACTGTAATCATAATGACAATAACACTTTACTCACCTGCATAGTTTCTGCCGGCCGTTTCCTACTATGCCGTCCTTGTCTCTGGTTTCTTTGAAATAATGCACATAAACAGTACATCCTCAATTTGCATAATGTCACAAACAGTGTCCTCATAATTGCCAAATTTAATTTGTACGCAAACTGTAGTGATCATCAGAGAGTATTCATAAGTCAATAGCTATGTCTAATTCTCTGTTGGCCAGCCACAGGGCCAGTACAGAAATGACACCATTCCCAATTCAAGGTGTTGATATTATTGATATAATTCTGACTTGCAGCCATGGTTCTGCTGCTCTCTCTCTCTCTCTCTCTCTCTCTCTCTCTCTCTCTCTCTCTCTCTCTCTCTCTCTCTCTCTCTCTCTCTCTCTCTCTCTCTCTCTCTCTCTCTCTCTCTCTCTCTCTCTCTCTCTCTCTCTCTCTCTCTCTCTCTCTCTCTCTCTCTCTCTCTCTCTCTCTCTCTCTCTCTCTCTCTCTCTCTCTCTCTCTCTCTCCTCTGACTGGAGAGGTGTTCCAGCTGGGGAGCACTTCTGTTGCCCATCACCTTGTCTTCTTACATTACATAACACTTGCCCACGGGTTGCTTCCTGCTCAATTGATCCTATTGATCTTATTTGACCAACCACTTTTTATAGGTATGACTGTTACATACTAATTAAACACATAGATGCAAGAGACAGTCAACGCATTCAACCGACTCATATAAATCAGCAATTAATAAAACCAGAATAACTTTCTTGAGATATTTAAATCGATGATTTACGGGGTAAATCAAATGATTTAAATTTAAGAACATGTGTGAACCTGGTTGCTATGCCAATAACCAATTACATCATATACACGACTAGTGTTTTGGTGAATGCAGTTAACAGTCTAATTTCATTTACAATATACATTTGTATTTTTGCTGTTTTTGTTAATTTATTCCAATTAATGCCTATACTATGATTGACAATTCATGACGGTTGTTGACTAATTAACATATGACAATAAGTATTGTTTAACAAAACGTCATACGTTCGTAGCTGCCATTTCTGTTTATGTTGTTATCTTAAAGAAGGTTATTCCCCCATCGGCGACTGGCTATATCAAAAAACGTTTTACTTGTACACATTGAAACTCGAACTGTTTCTGCCAACCATCGCACCGGCGTTTTTATTTTAAACTAAATCAGTGCCCGTGAATTATATAAACATTCTTTATTTCAAATTATATAATATTATTCACCCATGTTTATACTTTATTACGTTCACATTTCTTATTACATTTAAACTTTGCTTAGGTCACATTCGTATATCATGCAGACGGTGAAATACAACGGTGGGGCTAAATTGTAGTCTTAATAGTCCATTTGCCGCTCCTGTGGTTATAATGGTGGACCTATGAATTGTATATAATATAAGGTTTTTTGTGGATTTGTCATCACATGGGGTCACTTATGAAATCCAGGTGGGTTGTCTTTCCGTCAACCTTGGGGATTTTTATATGCAAATTAGTGCGGCCATTATCGAAAAACGTAATTTATTCAATATTGTCAAACGTATGCATGATATTTTCATAACAATTGTGTCTATGCCTATGTTTTCAAGATCAGTGATTAGGTTAAACACTATTAGAAAGTTTCAGCTTGTATATTTATTCCCAATATGCAAATTAGCCACCGCTATTATCGCAAACCTACTTTTTCAATATATCCGAGAGTATGTAATGATAATGAGATAAAAACTGAGTCTACATGTACATTTTCATGGTCAGGGATTACGATAAAGAGAATGGTTATAAAAATAATAAAAATATATACATTTTATTTGATGCAAATTAGCACCACTGCCGAAAAACGTTTTTGCTTCAAAACATTTGCAGGCTTGCACGGTAATGTTACAAAAATGGTGTATATAGACATATTAATAGTCAAGTATAACGATAAACCTATCACCAGCATATGATTAATTTATTGTCAAATAAGTCTTGTTTAATCTAACAATTAGTGTACCTCCAAAGTGAATTTACCTTTATCAAAAGAACATATACATTATACTGTAATGAAACGCAGCAAATATCAATACATTCTGTGCATGACATTATAACTTTTCAAATCAATGTTCATTTCTTGAGTGGGCAACAAATGAAACTCCACTATCTCTAAACAAAAACCTCCTCAGACTCGTACTCTGCTTGTTCATCTCCTTCCATGATAGGCAGATTGCAAGCAAGACAGGCAAGCCATGACACTTTCACCTGAGCTGGTCACAGAATCGATTGATTCGCCCCCAGCCGTTGTCTACCTCCCTGATGCCATGGAAGAGTGTGCTCTGAGGAAGCACCCAACTCATCAGCACAGAACAAACACAAAGAGAAAGGTGAAAAGAGGCGGCAACTTGACTCTGATGATCGACAGCGGATTGGTGCAGAGTTGGAAAAACATTCCTACCCACTATCAATCAACACTGATGTACTTTACAATATTGAAAATGTGCAGGAACCTCTCAATGAGGTCAGTGTCATAGATGCTGTATTTATTGGAGAGAAGATGGCAAATTCATCCCGCAACTGCCTTCCATCTGGAGTCTATGCCAAGATTTCCAGTCAAGTGAAGACCGTGGAGCAGCTCAAACGAGGGATGAAAGTTGGTTACAAGACAGTTTTTGACTTGGAGACAATCTTCATTCGTTTGCATATGGTTAGACAAAATCGACAGCTGCAGCTGGCACACATATTCCAACATGAGTTGTGCACCATATCTCCCTCGCTCATCGATGAGAATGGTTGCGATGAGGCTGATGTCATTATGACAGCATACACGTTAAAGCTGCAGAATTTGGTAATGATATAAGCAGAATCCTCAGTGATGATACTGATGTCTTTGTGATGTTAGTATACTGGTTCTGGACAATGCAATTGCATTGTGGTGTGCAGATGGAGCGCTGGAATGAAATGGTTGTGGACATCAACGCAACCTGTACCGAGCTAGGTCCTACGCATTTGCAGCTAATGGGCATGCGTCTTTTTAGTGGATGCGACACTATGTCCTACCAATTTAATAAAGGTAAAATGAGTGCACCAAATACTCTTAAGGCAGGTGATTTTCCTAGGTTGTTCTAGGTGCTAAGTGAAGAGAATACCACACATTCAGACCTCATGGAACCAGGTCAAACATTCTTTGCAGCCACGTATGGTCAGTGACTAGGAACCACGATGGGTGAGGCACATCACAGGATTTATTCAAGGAACAAGGAAAAGCCACAGTTTTATTGTGAGGTGTAGGGCGGTATTCCGTGACCCTGCATTAACACTGGTCAGCCCGCTCCCCACGGTTTCATTGAAACTGTGGCTGCAAGTCAAAGGGAAAGCAAGCAACACTGAGAGTTATAACTGCCACAAAATAACATGTCATGCACTGTCTATTGGTGCATGCTCAGCAGCCAATGGGCAGTGAAACCTATACACAATAAGGGACGATGTACAAAAGGTTGGATGTGAAGAAGCAGCGCACGAATCTGACGAGCAGTTCGATTAGAAACAATGATATTTCATTTGTTGCCGATACAAGAAATGCACATTGATGTGAACACTTAGAATGTCACGCACAAAATGTATTGATATTTCTACTGGGTTTCATTACAGTATAATGTCTATGTTCTTTTGATAAAGGTAAATTCACTTTGGAGATACGTTAATTGTTACATTAAACAAGCCATGTTAGCGTTCCCAAGATGACCACCGCAGACTTTGCTGAACTTGCCGCCGGCGGACACGGCAACCTTATCATCTCTAACCTTCTTTTTCTGCAGGATCCTTCCGTGGAAGTATGTGAAAAGTTGCTTACTAACAATTATAGTATATCTGTTAGCCTTACAGCGTGCATTAATTTGTTAAGATTATAATTGTTTTAATGCGTTTCGTAATTTGTTGCGTAATGTATTTTATTTTAACATGCAAGCACCCCTGAATCTACTTTGTGTTGTATTGAAATACAATTCATTGATTGATTGTAAACAATATGAGTATTCCAACTTTGTCGGCTGAACGAGTAGGAATTCGTGATGTCGGCCTTTCAGTAAAAATGGCGACGCATATACAATATGCATTGGGTATTTGCAATAAGGTTTTCCGAATAAACTACTAGTGTACTATTTAGATGTAGTTGCCACTCGCTACTCTCTATTAACGCCTTAATATAGCCACAAACTTTCGTATCCATTTTACGGAACATGTTTTGGCACAGGCCATTAACGTGATAATGCACACCTACCTAGTAACCGCAGCAGCTCTTTCGCAGTCAAGAAAGTACGCTTAATTATTGTTAACGTATTGGTTGGGCTTACCCTTTATGAGCATTATGTCACCCGTGTTGAAATTTGATACGTCATTAGAGTCATCAACAGCTTTCTCAGTAAACGACAGTTGTGACACTTAACTGCAGCTGTACATGTTTTAGCACATATTAATACTGTGCACAACGCGACACTGGCATGCTGTTTCCTTTGATCTACACACACGTTATGTTGCTGGACATCAAAGAAGCAGACGTGCATATCAGTTGACGAAGTAGTTTCAAGGTGGGTAACTATACTGTTGGCGTAAAACTGCTATGTCCATTCCACTGTTTTGCTCCCAGCGTTTCTGAGTAATTTCACAAAAAACAGAGGTATCAAATGATTGCAAAGTTGGTTTATGCATACATGTTGCTTCTTTGTTTCTTAAATTAATAGAACAATTGCGAACTCTTTCGTTTTTCACTTCGACTGGATCCTGTCGAAACGATTTACGAAACCTGAGTATGGAAATGGAGTCTTCACGTGAACGCGACTTGTGGGCGAGATTGACGTTTAGCCTCGCCCTTTCGAGTTGTTGACGTTTATAGGCATGTGAGAGGAGGCAAGTCACTTTCAAGGAACATTTGCACGCGGCGCGGTTAACTGAGGAAGAAATTGATTTTAAAAATTGATACCATTGTCCGTGGTACAACCTAGTGTATTTTCAGACTACTTTCTTTTAATACACCTTCAAATTTGACATAAAAATACATTACAAACACCACACCACACCACAAATAAAACTGAAAGTGTACAGTACTCTGCAAACAGTTCGACTATACTGTGTATATAATTTTCAAAACACAAACAACAAAAAAGGAATCTTAATGCATTATAAGACCCACACATGTCCTAAGGTCCTCGGAAGAATAACCCAATATCACAGTCACACTGAAGATGTGATGTTATTTTAAAATGCTGTTGCCACATCCACTGGTTCCGTGGTATACCACTGCAGTTTAAATCAAGACTTATTTCATTATTCAATTTAATATAATATATTTCGTCGGGGATTCCTTCCTTCATTCGCTTTCTAAAAGGCTATATTTGACGTAGTCTCTCGAGTGTTCGATTTTCCACTGGTACGGCCGATTCCAACAATTCCATTCCCGATTCCAACTATATGAATGAGAATGTGAATCTCTGACGCAGAGCGTGGTAAAATATCGGCCTTATTTGTTCATCTACTATAACGACATGCAGCTTTCCAGTGGTACGCGTGCGCAAATTGTAACCTGTGCCCTGATTGGCAGTTCCTAGCTAATCGAAATGGGGCTTACTTTTAAAAGGACGACGTTCGCGAATGCGATCTACGTTACGCCAGGTATGACACAAATGTTTAATTTGATATCCAACTTTGAACAGTTTCAGCACCCCATATTAGAAAAGCGAAAACCCGGATTTGACGAATCACAGAAACGGCCAAACCGGGTTCACGAAACGTGGAATTCCGCGGTACCCCGGAAGAACCTCATGCCTGAGTTTAGGCACAAATATGATTTGTACATGCCACCAACACGGCAAAAAATTAAATAGAACAAACAGCAATTACCTGGACAGCACGGTGAGATGATTCCCGACGCACAATCGCGGTTCTTGTTTTGTTGGCATCGATAAATTATATTTCGGTTTTCGAGCAGATGTACCAATATGACACTCAAGGAATAGTTAGGGACAATGGCCAAGAATATCTTTTCAAAAAATCGCTTTACGGCTTGCGTTTGTAAGAACACTGCTGATGCCGGCCCCATAAAACCTGAAAGCAAAACAAACATGTAAACATGACACTGTTAAATTAGTCATATAATGACTAGCCATGTTACCCAGTGATGTTTGGGGGAAAGGTATTCATCAGCGCTAGTATCTCTGAAAATTACTTCAGATTCTTCATCGTGTCTCACAAACAGAGTATCGCATGCTTACACGTACGATCTAACAAAATGCTAACGCTTGGCAATCAGAGTTGATGCTTGTGTTAAACAGTAATTTAAAAGATATGCAGAATTTATCTGACATCAAGTGAGACAGTTGTAAATCGAATACGTATATTTATGAAGATAGAGCAAAACAAGACAGTCAGCTGATGGAACTCATCCTATAACCTTTTGAATATTTTGAAATGTTCAACTCCCAAGTTCTCCAAACCACCCAGACGAATGTTTAATAAGACTAACTCCACGAACCACCATAGTGGGCCTGCTAGATGACATGCCATATTTCAACCCAATACACCTACAACTGACGGAGACGTGGTTAGAAATGCTGGTGTCTGTGTTAAGCTATGACGATTTACATACACCTATAAATATAATTAAAACAAAAGTTCAAAATGACCAGATACCCTTTGCACTATATATCGAGTTTGTAATTATGAATGAACTGTATTTTGATGAATCACAGTCGCTGCTAATCTCTACACCTTAATCATCTAATTGACGTTTCCTCTAGTTATTTATAAGGGATGAATAGTAATGCAACCAACTTGTGTGAATGCAGCACCGAATATCAATAAAGTCTATGATATTTCACTCTATAGTTGTCCGTATTATTAATTGTCTATATTTGTCACTTAATGGTGACAATGTATCTTTAACTAGTAGACACCGGTCATATCACTTTAAAAATAATTGAACAAACATGCATTAAAAAAACAGTTTTGGAGATATAGCTCAAGACAAGCAGGCAAACAACTGTAGTTTAACACGTATTTGTTGGGTTATTGACACAACCCCTGCCACTGCTGCCAGGGAATAATTAGTCCAGGTACCCATTCAACAAAGGTAAGCAGCAAATGTCCTGCTTCATTGGTGGGATGGGGATGACCGGCCTTTAGTGGAGGGCAAACAGATCACCGAGGAGTTTGCTAGTGCTCAGTGAGTAGCTGCAAATCAAGGATAAAACAGGCAAAATATCAACATTGTGCTTATCTTTGAGGCCCTGAGATGCACTTGCAAAAGACCAGTTAACTACAAATTTACAATACCCTAATATACGTCATTTTATTAGAGAAAAAACGACATAATGTTGTTGAAACAAATAGGAAAACTGATAATTTACCTATATTAGGACCCTCAGCGGACCCTAGGATACTTTAAAATGAGTCAATCATTTCATGTACTTGTTTCAGTACCCTACGAAACATCTACGTAAAATTGAAAAATATATCTTCAACGGTTTCTGAGAATGGAAAGCTAACGTAAAGGTGCTCGCACAGTTACATCACAAAACCATTACAATAAATACGTAGATGTAGACACCTAACAACATTGTTGTACAAAGCATAATTATCTTTAGAATGTAGAAAAACATGAAATTCTGCGGATGGAACTCCACGAATAGCCTTTAGAAATGTTTTACGCCCAAGTTCTCCACGAAAGAATTAAACAAGTCCACGAGCCATCCTCGTTGTCCCTCTGGGTCATACGTAATATTTAGCTCGAAACATGCAAACCTGACGGAAATCAACCAACCAATCAATCAGTCAATCAATCAGTCAATCAATCAATCAATCAATCAATCAATCAATCAATCAATCAATCAATCAACCAATCAACCAACCAATCAACCAATCAACCAATCAACCAATCAATCAATCAAGCAAGCAAGCAAATAATCAAGCGAGCAGAGAAAAAACATTGTTATAACAGAAGGTCGGGACTTATTATTATAGAGAAGCCCCTGTAGTTTTGTTTATACTTACTAGTCGTTTAATGTTTCGAATTATATCGAGTTATATAGGAACTGATCATGATACTTATGACTTTACGGTTATTTGAGAAATGGCAGTCGACTAACGGCGCTCTAATTCAGTTATGTTATCCAGTTACGATTTACCAAGATTGCCATAAAAGCTTGTTATTCCTGACGGTATAGCATAGGAAGGCGAGGGTATATCGAGTCCAAAAATGTTCCACCTATATACAAGCAGCCTTTGCAGATATATATATATATATATATATATATATATATATATATAATATATATATATATATATATATATATATGCAAACGGCTGCTACACCAATCAGTAGAGTTAATGCCGTTGCATGATAACGAGCGAGATACAATAAAACGAAGAATGACTTTAATATCTCAACCTTGTTAGAGATACACACAACAACCACGAGGCACACCCCAAAGCGAGGCCATGTTAGTGTTAGTCTCGCGCTCGAAAACGAAGTTGGAGGCAATGGGGGACTGGAAGTCCATTTTCTCCATGTTAATAGTTAGGACTTTGTTTTTGATTGTAATAATCGGGCTATCCCGAAATAGCTATATTTTCCGAAGGAAGCAGAAGCAGCGTGACACGTTACCGGTAAGAATGATCACGGAAATCATGTATTTTAATCGATTATTATGGTGGTTGCCATGGCATCTGCAGCTAGTACGTGTGTTTAGCGATCTTGTTCTTTTTAATCTTGATAACTAATGAAGAATGCCATCTTTCGCGCAATACAACCTGTTTTGGGGCAAACGTGTACATGTGTTATGACTATGTGCAATTAGATACCTTGTCACATATAAGTGCTTATCGAACTGTTGTGAAACCACAATGAACAGCAATGTAAAATGCAAATCGCGTAAAAACAAACACGGCCTAACATCGTTCATACTCTGTGCGCTACACAAATCGTTATATGTCTATGACAGTGGGGCAAACTCAATATTAAATCGTGCAATTAAGATAAGAAAGCTATAATACAATTTAGTTATGCCCTGATTTTCCTAGTAGTCATCAGTCAGAAACTACACCATCCATCGTTATAGATTATCAGTATTGTGTACTGTCCCCAATCAGTTCCAGTCTCGCGTAGTCTCGCCGTATATTGTGACACACTTCCACGTCCTGTTGCACAACAGACGACAGAACAATTGCTGGCGCTGTAAGAAAACCTGTTCAACTTCGATCATCTAGTTCTGATTTATTGGTGTCCCTAAAGTCAATACTAGTATCGGGACTAGGGCTTTTGCTGTGGGTGCGCTTACTCTTTGGAATATGGTTCCAGATGAAAATATTGTTGAATTCCGCCATCATTAAAAGACATACCTTTACAACCTTGCCTAGTTCCCTGGAGTATCAATAAATGACAACTGGACATGTTTATTGACTGCCTCTAAGCGATCCTTTAAGTATTTAGACGCAATAGTAGTTACCTAATTATTATTATTATTAATATTATTATAGTTGTCTTTGTTAGTTTCTCCCATTTGACTTTTGCCTGATTTGACTCTTACACAAAATTGGACCTGACTATGATAAGCTGAAGCCAAAGACTCTACACTAAAAAAATAGCGCTTTCGCATATCTGATTTATAAAAAAATAGGCAATCCGGTATAATAATACATTGTTTTGATCACCAATGTGCTATGTTTATTTTTGATGGCTCATGTTAATTATCATTATAGGAATCTTCCGATCCTCGGCAAACAAAGTTTACTATTAATACAAGTTAATATGCATGCATGACATGTTGGACTGTTTAGGTGTTTGCTGCTAGGAAGAAAATACGTATCCTTGTCCTACCTAAGATCATGCTGAGCATTGCGGCAAATATAAAGCCGGCTGCAGGTGATTGGAACATAAACGACATCAAGTAGACCAGCGAGAGCTCTGCACATCCGTAGGTGAAGAGAATGACGAACACGTAGAAAGATATATCAATGCCGGAGAACCCCGGAAATTCTATAAACTTCATGAGCGCGATCATTAAGACGATTGTTACGGTGTATATAGAGATGTCGATAGCGAAGGTGGCGACCCACATAATAGCCGGGTGTAATCCAGTTATCAGCATCATGCTTTTCATCCCGCCGACTCGTTCACTCACTACTAGAAGCATGCAGCTAGCCAGGACGACTGGCATCATGTAGCCTATTGAGACGAACATTGTTCTGTGCAACATGACATAATAGTCGTGGGGATCACCTCGTTTGTCTTGCTCATCGACACATTCTGAATCTACATACCCGTATGACATCATGTCGTGCGCAAGCCGAAATGGCAAGGTGTTGATTGCATATTGTCGTCCGACATACTGGCGTAGTATCGCATTGTCTATCAACTTCAAACTAATGGTGTCCGTGGAAATAGCTTGCTGGTTGTACATCGCCGTTGCATGCACGTCGCCGTTTGGCATCGTTTCGAATTGTGCTGCCACAAAATGTCGATAAATAAGTGAAAATGCATTTTGTCCCGCAATCTTAATTAGGTGGTCGTACGCCGACGCTTTCTCCACCAGTTGTTGCGACGTTGACTTGGTGACCTCCGTTTTGTAAGCGGCAGCCAAGGCACGTGCTTCATGACCTCCACCAGAGCTATACAAAACCTGGGTCTTCCCGAAGTCAGACAACCGGATGACGCGGATCCGCTCTTCTTCTACTTCCTGCAGCCTCATTAGGCGCATCGAAGCAAATAATGCAATCACGACGACTGGAATCAATACTTGAAGAATGACCGTGAACGGCTTACGCTGAATGGTCAACGCTCGCAGACGGAATATGGCCAAAATGTGTTTGGTGTGTAGGGTATCGGGTCGTTCTTTGGTCCCTTCGCTGGGATAGGCTGAAACATAATGAGCAAAATCTGGGTATTTGCCTTGAAGGGGTCTTTACTAAGATGTAATGTTAGAAAATATAACTAATACTAGCTTACAGTCATTCGCCAAGTAATTCGTCATGGATAACCATTACCACAAATACAGTAGGGTACACTCAAATTGTAAATTGAAAAAGAAATTTAAATAACTACATTTCTGTTTTAAGCGTATCGCCAATTTTATATCACATGCCAATATTATCATGGCACGTGAGCATGTAGAAGAAAAAGTCGAGTGGACCTCGGCCCCTGCGATGAAATTCACTTACATGTAAAGTAATTTCCATACGCATTTCTGAACCAATGTGTAAGCGGATGCATTGGACAATTATAAGTGGCACCACAGAAAAATATTTCCAAATATTGGAAAACAAGTAGCATAATAAAACCATCGTTGTTATCGCATATTAAAATGGCAAAGTACAACTTTTTATTAAAATAAATAATATTCGTAGTAATACTGCTGATCCTATAGTGGGGCTCTATGATAAGAGGTGCACTGTTGTTTTAATAACTTGCACTTTACACTCAAATTAAGAAATCGGCCATGAACATACTACACCCTCTCCAGAAGTTGGCAGTGACACCTGCAACCAAACTATCCTTTGTAACGGATGTATGATGGTCTAGGTGTAGAACATATTGGGAACTACACATATCATAAAATACAGTTATATTGACCTCCAAACATCAAACATATACTCTTCTAGATTGTTGAGGTGTACTGCGTAATTTTCTGCATATTCGTCGCATATCTCGATCAAAACCTTAGTCCAGATGTTGTGGGTGTTAGCAAAATAATATTATCTGTTTACCCGATACAACGCATTTACCCATTTGACATAGCTCACCACTCTTTTCTAATAATTCTTTTTGTTCAAATTATCGATCCATGTATATGGAGAAAAGGATAGGACACAGGATATTCCCTGTTTGACTCTGGTGCTTTGGGATAAGTTGTTATCTCCAATGTTGTATTAAACCAATTTGCGTATTTTTAATAGTGAATTATGTTAATAGTATGGTAGGGTCCAAGGGAGTGGCGTTGGATCAAGGGAGGAAAAGGTTTTGATTGGCTGTTGCGGAGAAAAGTTTTGATTGGCTGTTTCGGAGGAAGGGATTAAATGCGTCTTTTGGCGCGGGTTTGGTGGAGCACCGCCATAAATTAAATAGGTTTTTAACAGTGCTTAAATGAAAAGGCTTTATGCGAAACGGAATGGGAATTCCTCTCAACCGCCCCAAACAAGTGCGGCCCCTTGCGGATAGGCCGTGAACTAGTAAGGTCTAAATTCGTGTATCTTATTTTAAGAGTAGGTCATGGGGGTCAAGGATCAGTCCCCTGGTGGATATGTGGTTAACAAGTGGCGGCCCTGATGGATATGTTATGAATTAATACCCCACAAATTTGTGTTATTTTAAAGTACGTCTAAAAATAGTCGAAAGGTCAAGAGGAGATGTCAGCAACTACACAATTGTATATAGGTCAAACATCAAGATCAAGGTCAATGTTAAATTCAAATGTCATCACGTTCGGCACGTAGGCCACTTTCTCTACATTCTTTACGTAGGTCCCCTACACATCATTGCGCATGCGCAATGTTATAATTTATATTTAGCTTATGCATTATTATAATAGCAAATGCAACTGGAACGGAGGAAGGTCAAAGGTTATAAATTATTGTGTCTTATTTTCAACACTTTTTCGAAATTAAATAGGTCCCCAGAGCAGTGCCCAATTTATGTTGTCAACTACAAACATTCATTCAATAAAGCTACAATTTCTGTCTTCCGGAAAACGATCATCCAATTAGGTCATTGCGTGATGTTATAATTTGTATCTCTACCGAGAAAACATTGGTTTCTTTCCCACGTATGCAACTAACATACCTAAATATTTAGTTTGGTTAGTTAAACTGGTTCTTGATGTCCAGTGCGGGCTCAACACTGCGCGTGTCCATCTATCGCAGCTGACTGCGCCAGGTCAGTCGGGCGATGTCCGTTCTTTTCGAAGGACGCTGGCTCAGTCCGAATCAGTTACAGTGCGTCAGTGGACGACGGACGACGGACGACGAAGGATTGCAAGTGGTTGGTACTACATTACGACAAGTCGCCAGGTCAACTGAAAGGAGATGAGATGTTGACCGTCGACCCTGCTGTCTGCGACTGTGCGACGTGCTAGGGCAACGCTAATATAAGTAGCCCTGTCACCTATGCATGCAAGTCTGGGCACGTTTCCAGTTTCCCATACGTTTCTATGCAGCCAACAGTATAACGTGAATAAAAACAACGAAGTAATACATTGCATCTATGACGTAGTTATTCTAATCAGGCAAGCCTGGACATGTTTCATTTGTTTGGTGGTTTCACCACATATTGTTATGCAACCAGCAGTATAAAGTAAATAAAAACAACAGTTCTGCTGGACAGGCCTTGGTCAATCGCTAGGTGTGTGCTTACCATTATAAATATACAAAACATGTATAGTTTCCATAGCACCCAATGCAGCGCCTTATGCAGTTCCCCACTCTACTTGCAATTAGATTATGAACTACAGACATACATACATTAAAGCAACACTTTCTGTCTTCCGTAAATAGGTTATCCACTTAGGTTATTGCGCGTGCGCAATGTTATATCTAGTTTCCGTCCAATATTAAATTCTAAGTCTACGCCACTATGTTCGGCATTAGACTACGTGGGTGCGTGTTTCAGGCCGAACCTCAAACCGGCGACGAAGTGTCGACCTGTGCACGTTCTACGTCCTCTGTCGCAAGTCTCTCTCTCTCCTCTCTCTCTCTCTCTCTCTCTCTCTCTCTCTCTCTCTCTCTCTCTCTCTCTCTCTCTCTCTCTCTCTCTCTCTTCTCTCTCTCTCTCTCCTCTTTCTCTCTCTCTCTCTCTCTCTCTCTCCTCCTCTCTCTCTCTCTCTCTCTCTCTCTCTCTCTCTCTCTCTCTCTCTCTCTCTCTCTCTCTCTCTCACCTACCGAGTAACCCCGACTTCAGTTTGCAGTCACCGCGCCAAGGTCTGTGCAGCAGAACTATTGTTTTTATTTACTTTGTACTGCTAGTTGCATAACAGTTCTACTTATATTAGCGTTGCACGTCGCACAGTCGCAGGCAGGAGGGTCGACGGTCAACATCTCCTATCCCTTCAGCAGACGCGGTGACTTGCCGTAGTGTAGTTCCGACCACTTGCAATCTTCGACAACTTCGTCGTCCGTCGTCCACTAACTGATTCGGACTGAACCAGCGTCCCTCGAAAAGAACGGACATTGCCCGACTGCCATGGCGCAGCCAGCTTCGATAGATAGACAAGCGCAGTGTTGGACCCGCACTGGACATCAAGAACCAAGTTAACTAACCAAACTACATTTTTAGGTATGTTAGTTGCATACGTGGGAAAGAAACCAATGTTTTTTCGTTAGAGATACAAATCGTAACATCACGCATCGACCTAATTGGATGATCGTTTTCCGGAAGACAGAAATTGCAGCTTTATCGAATGTAGGTTTGTAGTTGACAAGGAGAGTGGGCGCTGCATAGGGCACTGCTCTGGGGACATGTATAGTTTTGAAAATAAGACACATTAATTTATAACCTTTGACCTTCCTCCGCTCCAGTTGTATTAGCCCACTGTTGTAATATTGCATAGTGCATAAGATAGATAGAAAATTATAAGATTGCGCTTGCGCAATGGTGTGTATGGGGACCTATGTAAGGAACGTGAAGAAAGTGACACAAGTGGCCTACGTGCCGAACGTGATAATGACATTTGACCTCAACGTCGACCTTTGGCCTTGATGTTTGACCTATATACAATTATGTAGTTGCTGACATCACCTCTTGACCTTGCGACTATTTTAGACCTAGTTTAAAATAACATACACGAATTTTTGTGGGTTTTAGTTCATAACATATCCATCAGGGGGCGTCACTTGTTCACCACCTAGCCACAGCTGATCCTTGACCCCCATGACCTAATCTTAAAAATAAGATTGATCCCATCTCCGCAACAGCCAATCAAAACCTTTTCCTCCCTTGTTCCCCAACTCTGTACACCATCCTTCAGTGTTCTCTTTGTATATTGAGCGATATATCAAGGAATTCTGCTGAATATTTACAGAAATATCCCAGCAAACATACAAGTATTGGGCCAATGCTGGCGTTATACTGGCGAGTACCGTTTGTACCGGCAACAGTACAAACGGTACTGAGCCAGTACACTGGACACACCATGATAAAAGTCGATGTACTTGCCTGAATCGGCCCAGCATTGGCCCGATTGTATCGGCCCAGCATTGGCCCGCTTGTATCGGCCCAGCATTGGCCCGATACCAGCCAATTTCAACATTGTTCCGCAAGATGTCGCAGGGGAAGTTTTTCATGGCGCCACCTAGGGAATGCAATTTTAACGCCAAATTGAGATGGCGGACGCCATTTTTGTGAAAGATTTCGAAGTGGGATTTGTTCAGGTAAGTTGCCATGATTAATAAAATCACGTAGTTTTAATTGTGGTAATTATGCTTAAATGTGAATGCAAATAATTGTACAGTTGTGCCTATATTAGTGTTTTAATTGAGAATTGGCATCTGCATTTATAGACCGGTAGTTACTAGACTAGTGCTTTTACTAGTCTAGTGGATCACTTCGTCGGAGTCGGTTTCTGCAAGGCTTAGGCTTAGCAAGCGTAACAATATGCAGTTTTCACCAACACATTTTAATTGTAAAGCAATGTATCAGTTGTATTAAAAGTAGAACGGCTTATAATTAATCGGTGGTAGGCAAACAAAGCATGAAATAAGTAGTTTTTAGTGAAATACAATATGAATATTCGTAACACGTACGGTAATGACGTAGCCTCGTAGGTCTTTCTTTAGACTTTACCGCGTCAAAAAATTCGAAAGCACCCACTTATTTCTATATCACCAGATTCAAAATTCAAATTCACTGATGACGTACGACAACACGCAACGCATTCACTAAACATCACGGGCTAATTTTTCTTTGGTGATTAATGTGAACAATTAAGTGCTGGATCCAATGACTCATGGATCATGCCATGACTCAGTCACTTCATTGCTTGTGAATATAACAAATTGGTGCGGACCACATCTCTCCAATTTTTGAATGAATGCCATGGGCGTGGATCGGTGGGACATATGAGGGAGATCACGCGCCTTCTTCAAACTTTTCAATTAAAAACAAAACAAGTTTTTGGTCATATAGCGCGAGCTAGACTGATCCCTCTCCTAAAAGCCCCTATAACTATATAATCATATACATGACATAAGTAGGTTGACATGCATTCTAAGTTTGACCTAGATTTAGCATACATAATGGTATTAATTCCTATTAATTATATCATTTACACGAATTAGGAATTTGGCAGTTATAGTTCGGAGGCAAACTCACTAATATAATGACTTACATGCTATGTAAACATTTTGTATGTGGTTATGACAGCATAACTATTTACTTGACCTACATTTTGCACTTTACCTATTAATAGTGTAATTTAAAAAATAAAAATGCAAAATGCACACTGAACTTCAGAGGGATTACACATATCGGATACACATATAAACATTAATTGACATTAATGTGACCTAGCATCAAGTTTTGGTACAACCTACAGTTTGACCTACTATTTTACTTCTGAATTATATTTGGAAAATTATTGCATTATTTAGTTATAATTAATTAATACATGAGCACACGAACCTTTACAGTGTGAAAAACAGACAAAACATTAGATATCATAAAAAAATAAGACAATTTATTATTTTAGGCATAATGTAAACAGTGCTGTAAACCGTTCATAATGTCACCAAGGTTAACATTAAAAGAGCAGAATATTATATAAATGTTTATAATAGATCACATGCTTAAGTCTGTGCAGCATTCACTGAAGTATACTCACACACCCTGATGGTAATATGTGTAAATCCTTGTTTTTTTTCATGATAGGTAATGTGCATAAGTCCATGTTATAAACTTATATGCACTGAAGTAAACTTCACAAATTAATTAATTACAGTAAGCAATATGCTTGAAAGAATAGTTTGTAGCTTTATTATATGTAATGACTAATGTGATTTAAGTCCAAGCAATAAGCATTGAAGTTCACAATTTCTCTGTGAAAGTCCATTGGGAACTCTCCAACAATTCCCAAGATCATACTGCAATGTTCTTCAAGTGTATACACCGTTATTGCATATAAATTCAAGTTGACCAACGAATATGAAGCGACTGCGATGCCAGATACTTCTCTCGAGATCAAAGAATGTTGTCAGTTCTTGAGAAGTTAACCCATGCGAGCATTGCCATCATTGACATTCACACAGGTTTCACTATAGGTAATGTGCATAAGTCCATGCGATACGCATTGAAGTTCACAATTTCTCTGTGATAGTCCATGGGGAACTCTCCAAGTTGCTGATGAGCCGACACTCATGCCAGGAGCAATGTCTACAATACAAAAATATTTCACATTTAAAATACTACACAAAATGGTAAATATTATTAATAACATCAACAAAATAGATAGTCAACATAACTGTAAACTTAATGGTAAAATGAAAAAAATTGAATTACAGGTATTGCGTGGTGTGTATTAAAGTGGAAATATTAACTGTCTGTACTTGCTATCATAAAATAGTAATACTGATTACTGACACACTAAAAATATACATGTATTAAGTTCTGTTTACACAATTTACAACAAAAAAACTGTTTAAGATGTGGATTGATCAGATTAATAATGTTTTCCTGTAGTGACTAAAATGGAAGTAGGTCGCAGTCACAGGTAATCGTGATGACCTGCCCTGATGCCGTAAATTTAACTGTTTTGAAATTTTGTTTGTTTTCCTTAAAACACTGATTTGCACACCACATAAATAATTATGTTGTATCTAATTTCTTATCAGAAATAAGAGTTTTTTATATAGCCTAAATAAATACCTAGTAAACTGTGTGGGTATATACTGACAGAAAGTGCATGAATTTATAAGTATTTCATCCATAACATACTTCCAGTTCCCCACACACCCACTCTACCACTCACAAATATACAACACACATACACATAGAAGTCATAGACACACGCTTACACACATGCATACATACACATATACAATTATCATAAATGCAGAAAATAAACATCTTTTTGGTACTCACCCAACACTATATGGTCACTCGGTAATGCTGAAGAACTTCTCATGTCTTCTAGTGAGTGCAACATACCAAATCCAAAGGCCATTTTCAAAAATGGTGGCATATGGTAAACTTGGAGTAAATAGAAGAATGTCAAGGTCAAGGAATACCATAAATATTGTCAATACAATGTTGTGAATCAATGCATATTTATTGTTTAGTTGGTTTATGGGTTATTCATATTTTATATTGTTTCAGTACTGATAATGCACCATAAACATAACTTCCAATACTAGCCGATAAGAGCCGTACTATTTGTGAATCACATAGACATAGTGTCAAATATCACTATCCCAGGCGGGAAACTTCCCACTGAATGGTGTTGATTCACCACCCACAAAGCACAGGAAACTTGATGGATTTAGATGTTAAATCACAATAATACATGATACAATTAATTATTAAAAAAACCAGTTATAACAGTGAGGGTTCAGCTGTGCTGGCACTATTATAAGTGACAGGTGTGTTTAACGATAACATTATATTATTTATTATTGTATGTTATGTTTCAGTTGTGCTTGTTGATAGTAACTTTAGGAGACATGTTGACTTGAAATTAAGCTGTATTTAGTGTATTTGCAAACAGCTGGGGTGAAGTACTGTTATTAATTTAAAAGAATTCAGTGCAAGTAATTAATTTATTTGTCACTAGGTATTTTATTGCAGTTGTCTTTATTGTTTTAATATTATATTACAATTACTTTTTAATTTTACAATAGTAATCAATTATATTAAACCAGTTACAACAAATTATCGAATACCCACAGTGTTTCCCTACAAGTGAAAATTTGTGTGTGTTTCTGTGGAATTAGTCTAAGTGGATAGTGTGTTTCTTTGGAAATCTCTACTATACTGAATTAGAATTACAACGTAAATTTTGAGTATCAAATAAAAATCTAGTCTCGATTGATATGGAAGAATTCTGGTATCGAACCAACAATATATCGATCGATATCGTAGAAGTCTGGTACAAAGCCAGCACTACTTCTGTTGCATACTGTGCTTCTGCTGGGAACTGTGTTCTATATCAATATTAGACTAATAATGCAAGTATTAAGTATCAAACAGAATTCAGGTATTGATCGGTATTGAACAAAACCTGGCACTATGCATAGGAAAAGGTAGTAACTAAGTAAGGTATTATATTTCTTAAAACCAGAGGATTCTTGCACTTTGTGTAACTTGATCCCATTTGAGTGATAATTCTTTATAGCTAAAAGGTCCTACACTGACACCCCTGTAACATCTCCACCTTGATCATGCTATGAATCAAGCAACCAGTTATAGTCCATTCAACTCCATAGTAGAAAACCAATTACATGAAATTCTTTATAATAAGTTGATTACTTCCAGATATGTGAAATATGAGCTTTTGGACATTCCATATCAAATCAATCAAGAATTTCATGACCGTCTTCAATTTTGATGACATTTGGTGTGTTGGTTTATGATCATGTGTCTATGTGTCCCACCAATTGTTAGGTTAACCTGACCTTCAGGTCTAGAGATAGAGGTAATCAAACTTTGACCTGACCTTGATACCTGACGACCTTCCAGGTGTCATAACTCCACTTCTAAAATTAACCACATCTCACCAATAAATTCAAATGCATAATTTATATTCAAAATGTGTACTTTGTGAAGCAGGGGGTAACTGGTATAATGGCAATGACAAAACTGGGATAACATTCTTCATGGCTAAGAGATGACAGCATGATGTTAATATGTAAGACAGTAGGTAATATCGACACAAATTGATGTAAATATGACAATGACATACTGATTAGACTTAACTTGAGAGCCAGTAAGATATATGTATAGAGGAAATGTGTTTTACTCCATAAAAGTGTGGGATTCGTGGGATTATAAACCAGCATATGAAGAATAATTTATAAATTAGTGGATAACAAAACAAAACAAACTGGGGGTAATTAATATATTACTTCTGCCAAATTTCAGGAACCAAAAGCCAGGGTGCATGTTATAAGGGGGATATTATTATAGAGAAAACAAAGGTCGAATGGGAATGCAATACAGTTAAAACCTGCCCATTAACCAGAAATAAAAAGGTGTAAGATAAAACTTAAAACTGTGTGTATGTTTCAGGGGCCATTCTGAGGAATCCATTCCTCCAGGATACAGATCGGAGAAAACCATTCAAACAGAAATGATGCACTGGCTTCGGAATTCGGGGGACAGGCATGGCGGACAGAAGCGGCGGCAGTGCAGATGATGCAAGCGAGGGATGGCAATGCTCTGTAAACGTTTAAATAAAATTGATCTCGTTTTGTTTCATATCATGGTTTTTGTTGCTATCTCATACAGACACTATTATATACTGCACCAATAATGGGACATTAACATGCCTGTGTACTTTGCCAGTACTGGGCCAGTATCATGCCAGTGCTGGTACATGTACTGGGGCAGTACATTGCGCCAGTACTGGCCCAATGCTGAACCATTACTACCTCAGCACTGGGCCAATACAGCTTGCCGGTACTGGGCCAGCACTGGGCCAATACATTGCGCCAGCACTGGCCCAATGCTGGACCAGCATTGGCCCAACACTGGGGCAGTACCACATGCCAGCATTGGCCCGATTCACAGCCGCTGTGCAACGTATGCATTGGGCCAATGCCGTTTATACCGGCCTGCCAGTATTGGCCCAGTACTGGCCCAATACATTGCGCCAGCACTGGCCCAATGCTGGACCAGCATTGGCCCAACACTGGGGCAGTACCACATGCCAGCATTGGCCCGATTCACAGCCGCTGTGCAGCGTATGCATTGGGCCAATGCCGTTTATACCGGCCTGCCAGTATTGGCCCAGTACTGGCCCAATACTGTCATGTTTGCTGGGATGCCAGCAGTGCTGGTCACAATGAATGTAAAAAAATGGTATTTGGAGGGGAAATCGCATTCAGGTTTGTATATTATGACGACTGCAATATTAAGTAACTTTTATTTCACAACGCAACATGTACAAGAACAAAACTAAAGTGTATATTAAATTGTCAGCATGTTGCATTGCATGGATGTCACTTGGATAAAAGAAACGTTTTCCATTGACACCATCATCATTTAAAATAACCATAATTACTATAGATATGTAGACATTTGTAGTTTTACAACAAAAGAATTGTCAAGATCAGAGGAAACATATTATCAGACGTCACCAAGTCTGTACTACTAAACATTGATATATATATATATATATATATATATATATATATATATATATATATGTATATATATATATATATTATATATATAAAGTAAATAGTTTGTTACCGTTGCTGTTATCACTAGAGGAATGAAACGTTCCACGCATTTGCCGTAGCAATTTATATTAAAACCAATAGCGTAATAATTATATCACTGAAATGTGAGCCAAATATGCAAAGCATATGTTGCCATTATGTTGGTCTTAAAATCATCTGTTCCGATGAAACAACTGATTTGAATGCACTTAAACCAACCTATGCATTTGCCATTTACTTTACGGTTTCGTTAGAAAGTCAAACCTTGTAATCGCATGATTTAGTAGACCGATTGATCATTAATGTATAAGTGTCACGATAGCAACATGCCAATTTAACTATACCTTTCAATCACGTTTTATTTTGCAATACTTGTACATACAGTTATTAAGGTAACGTTTACACCGTGTCGCGGCAGTTTCTCTCTTCTCGTACAACAGCCATCTCTGATACGTGGTCTGGAAACAAAATGTTTACATATCCGATATATACTAGATTTACCATGCATATTACACAATCTTAATATGGTTGCAATGTTATTTATTTACATTTCATAGAGGGAATGGCAAATGTGCATGTAGAACATGCTAGTTGCATAGTCCATTTGAGTTATTATGTCATTATAAGGAACTACGATAAATCGATGACAGCAATAAAATAAATATTAATGTTTCCTGTTTATTCTTACAGGTTCTTACATCTTATTTTGAGACTGTGCGCATGCGTCTAAAGGTGACATAAGTCCATAGTAGAGGTGGTGCAGTAAAATAATTTTTATACGATGATTTTTTCTATAGTTTATCAATTTTTACTTCAAATGATTGGACTGATGGAGCATCTACCACAGACTGTGGCAGACTATTCCATACAGCAGTAGATCGGTATATAATTTTTTTCTCGGATGTTTAATCGGCATCTTTATTTAACTATTTTTAGATTGTGCCCTCTCGTTATTGAATAATTTTCCATTAATGTAACAACATTTGATATAACAGTAGAATCATATTTCCCAGTTAATATTCTGTAAATTTCTATCATGTCTCCCCTAAAGCGGTCCGCACACCGAGAAGACTCGCTCACAACTCGCTCACGACGCGCTCACGATGCGCTCAAGACGCGTTTTCGATGCGTCTTGACCGCGTCTTGAGCGAGTCTTGAGGTCGAGTCTTGAGCGAGTCGTGAGTGAGTCTTTAGTTGATTTGCCCGCACACCGCGAAGACTCGCTCACGACGCACTAAAGACGGGTCGATTCGCGCGCTCATGTGGCCAACGTGGAAAGCATAATTGCCAAACTGAGTGCGAAGAGAAACCATGTATGTATAGGTATATATATATATATATATATATATATATATATATATATATATATTATATTATATTATATTATATTATATTATATTATATTATATTATATTATATTATATTATATTATATTATATTATATTATATTACATTATATACATGTGTGATCTCCAACTGTTACATTTTTACACATGATATATGTTACAGATTTAGCTTATAAATATCGTATTACTATAGAATTTGATAACACGTTTTAATAAAAAATTTCAATATGGCAAAACGCCACTAGACCCATGATTACTTAACACATCTGGAAATTCATTTGCATTTTGTTGTGACCATCCAATATATTTTAGATGTGATCATGAGTTGTAAAATGCATATCCTTTTTAAGGACAATAAAATGATTTGATTTGATTTGAACCCCAGAATGATACCGGCGTCTTATCATTTCAGGTTAGGAAGATTTATTGTAAATTTTACACATACGCTACCTGTCATATTTATTTCCTCCGCAATCTCCCGAAATGTCCTTTATTTTAAAACATTACACAGATAATACAATAGCGGGAATTTTTGCCAAGATGTTATTAGGCGAGCCTCAACTTCTCCTGACCAAGTGTCGGCCATATTCAGCTTTGTACAAAGTATCACGTGACTCCAGGCTCGCTCCTCATTGGCAAATGCGGTCGAGACGAGGTCAAAACACCTCGAGACGCTTCCGAAAAATTAAACATGTTCGATCCTCAAGACTCGCTCACGACGCCCTCATGACGCGCCCACGACGCGCTCGCGACGCCTCGAGACGGTCTTGAGGAGCCCGCACACCGCGAAGACTCGCTCTCGACGCGCTAAAGACGCTGGCGTCTTTAGCGCGTCGTGAGCGAGTCTTCGCGGTATGCGGGCTACTTTAAGACGACGGTATGAAAGAATTTGATATTTTGCGTGAACTGAACGTGGACTCCAATTAAAAGGCAGTTAGTGAATTGTAAAGTAGCCCGCACACCACGAAGACTTGCCCACGACTCGCTCACGACGCGCTAAAGACGCAAGCGTCTTTAAGGCGTCGTGAGCGAGTCTTCGCGGTGTGCGGGCTCCTTAAGACCTTCTCGAGACCTCTCTTGAACGCGTCTTTAGCGAGTATTTGAGCGAGTCGTGAGGATCGAACACGTTTGATTTTTCGGAAGCGTCTTGAGGTGTTTTGACCTCGTCTTGACATCGTCTCGACCGCGTCTTGTCTGAAAACTTGGGGTGCGGGCAATTTGCGGTTGAGACTAGACGCAATAATCCCATTTGCCAATGAGGAGCCGGCCTGGAGTTACATGACACTTCGTACAAAGCTGAATGTGGCCGCTATTTGGTCAGAAGAAGTTAAGGCCCGCCTAATAACATTTTGGCAAACAATTCCCGCTGTTGTTTGACATAGCTGATCAGCATTATCTCAGTCATGTTTTAAAAGAAAGGTCATTTCGCGAGATTGCGAAGGTAATAAATATGACAGGTAGGTGTAAAATTTATAATAGATCTTTCTAATCTGAAATTATACGACGCCGGTACCATACTGGTGTGGCAGTAATCATAGGTCCAGTGGTGTTTCGCCATTTTTACTCAACAGTATTTTGTGAGCTAAAAATGTAGCATATGTTCTTTACAATTACTCCAACCATTTAGCAAAAAGTTGTTTTCAGTGAAGTACTCAGTTTTCAGTAAGTAAATTTCGTCGAAGACGGCTGCGCCAAAATCCGTAGGACGTATATCAGCTCCAAAATTCGTGGGTCATTTATCTAAGTTGTGTAAATTGTTATATATATATATATATATATATATATATAAACAGTTAAAATATTGTAATTTGTAATGTTAGCCAAATGTTATCAAGAAAAGTATATAAATGTCTTGTTTTCAACTCAATGTCATAATTATGGTTCATATGTCCACAATTACACCAGGTTTGTCCAACAGTTTTAACTAAATCTGTAACATAGATTCTTTAAAATTACTCCAAGCATTTAGCAAAACGTTATTTTGAGTGAAGTACATAAGATTGCGAAAAAATTCGTGGGTCCTATATCTATATATTTCTGGACCGTGTCACAATGAAACAGTTGGAGATCACACAGTTATATATATATATATATATATATATATATATATATATATATATATATATATATATATATATATATATATATACAAAAATGGTTTCTCTTCTCACTCAGTTTGGCTACTTTGCTTTCCACGTTGGCCACATGAGCGCGCGAATCGACCCGTCTTTAGCGTGTCTTGAGCGAGTCTTCGCGGTGTGCGGGCAAATCAACTAAAGACTCGCTCACGACTCGCTCAAAACTCGTCCTCAAGAATCGCTAACGACGCGGTCAAAACGCATCGAAAACGCGTCTTGAGCGACTCATCTCGGTGTGCGGGTTGCTTTTCTATGTGCACATTTTGGACCGGATCCAGGATTAATTGTCAGTGAAACGCTGTCGGATTTATGTAGGGAGAACGTTCGATTTTATGAAGCATAAATCGGGCTGAAGTGCTCTAACGAATGTTATTAAAACAGTCCCCTGATCTTCTCACACTGACATATTATAAGACACGTTCAGGCAGTAAAGCGATTTACACAGGGCAGGTAAAATGCAATACATTTACCTAGTATGCGGTGCCTATAAACAAATCGTATTACAGTTGCCCCCCGTCCCTAAAAACGCAACATTCTGTATTATGAGATACATATTGCATCTTTTATAATGGTAATGGGGGCCGTCCCGTATATTTCCGTGTGGAAGGTGGCAACCCTATTTCGTACATCAGTATCATGTCATTCAGAAAACCTTCCCAACAGTCTGACTGAACGCACAGATCTGACAGACCATGGGTTAGATATTTGGCTCGTAGATACCTTAAGAAGTTGTTATCAGATTATAGTTAGAACAAGAAATAAACATTAGGACGAACGTCTTGTGCTGTTACCAGTATTATAGGAGTTGATCAAATTGAGTCACTGTGACATCTGCATTCATTTGTATGCAGTAAACAGAACAGAAGCATATATATATCAAGTAAAAAAGTGGGACACTGAAGAAGTAAATATCGGTAAAGTCTTACCGTCTCTGAAGACACCACTGCGTTCCAGTCCATATCGTGTTCATTTTCAGATGGTCGCTACTTTGCACCATGCAAAATTGTTAACACCTATACTATAGTCATATTTGCTTCCACTAACAAATTGGCTCGTCCGTTTCATAGTTTGGGTGCGGAAAAGCCAACTCAAACTGTTTGCTAGATCATTCAAAACTCAAATTACTGTTATAATGGTACGGCACCCAAGTGTTTTGTACATCAAATGACAATCTCTGATTTTGGTTGGATTCTATCCAAATATATTTACCGTGTACATTGATGATTTAAGCTATATCATGTTAACCAGTGCGTGAACATGTCATATACACTACTGCAGTAATCACATGTTTACGGTTATCACTTATGTTCTGCATCTATTCCTTGTAGTCTTCAGGTTTTACTGAATATTTGTGTAGTTTGGGTTAGACTTTGCAATCGATACACATTACAACCTATTACGTAAGAACATTTACGGTTTAAAAAGAAGCGTAAG
Source organism: Ridgeia piscesae (assembly GCA_025642075.2). NCBI lineage: Eukaryota > Metazoa > Annelida > Polychaeta > Sabellida > Siboglinidae > Ridgeia > Ridgeia piscesae. Next base: position 31,043 of record JAODUO010001434.1, on the reverse strand, counting down.
TAACGACGTCATATAGGTTACGTACACTTGCATTGATATAGTTAATGACCCAATGTGGAGTAGCTGTGTCAAGTCAATGTACATCGTAAATCAGTGAGTTTCATATAATATCTTGCATATCTATATTTTTGAAACTTTTTTATTTATGTGATATAGCTGATTTATGTTTTATATACTCATATTTTTAACTTACTTATTTTTTTAAAGATCTTTATCTACATATTTCAATTGCATGTTTATCAATTGTACAATCTGAAATTGAACCACGAAGTGTGATCTTGAGCTATGCCTAACCTGCTTTGGATGGTGATTTAAACACTCCTGCTTCATCGGCATGCTTTTTACTGAAACAGTAATACAATTCACGTGAAAATAACTAAAATTATGGCGAGGTTTCAAAGTAAATGAAATATGACTGTGGAAACATGACACATGTCCTGAAGGTCAGATGCGAGCTGACAGTATCATCATCAAATCACCGTCGTGTGGCGCGTGGCATAGTGTTACATCACCAGCTTCCCAAACGAGACATTCCGGGTTCGAATTGTGTTAATGTCATACATAGACTTCGGTAAGTTCATTCGATCCTGTTTACTGTCTTATATGAAAGAATAGCTGGCAATAGACTGTGGTAGATAGCTGAATACGAATCGTTTGCACGCAATACTTGTAGCGTGGCTGAATGTTCTCCGGATGTAGCGGTGTGGTATTTGACTGAACATGTCTGCGAGACAATGAATGTAAAACAAGCTGTGGAATGTCTATGATTATATATCCGCCGCGTTATGCAAGAACCTAGATGTGCATGTTTTACTTTACAAGAGAAGAAACGCTAAAATACCACACACCACAGACATTAGGACACATCACTGGTACAGGACTGATGTAATGATAATCAGAATGCCAAGCTCATTGTTGGTACATGTATATTGAATACCCCTTCCATTCCCCCAACACGGCTTGAAGTTCTTGCATGCTCTTTGATATTGCAGCCTTTCCGCAAGACAATCCATGCATTGCTGATATTCCCGCTGAGTTTTTTACGGGCATTATCTTGTGAGAAACCGATGCTAACTGATAAGGTCACACATGAATATGAAACGTGGGAAAATCTGAGTTCAGTGGCGCGTGTATTGACTGACAAACATTAGTTTGAGAGTGAGAGTTTAAAAAGTAATACTACAAACCTTTGACGGGTGAATATTTCCTCCAACGTCATCATTATCATCTTGTAGCTGCTTATTTTGAGTTGTGTTTTGTGTTCGTCCAGAGATGTAAGCATCGCCGAAAATTGAACGGAGTATTCCATTGGTAGATTAAAATGCAGTTCCATATTATCGTCGCTCAGCACGTCCGCATTTGGCACGTACGTTTGTACCAGACTCGCCACATTGACGCTGTTGAAGTCCGGCAACTTCGTTATTAAGAGACGATACCCCAAACCTGAAAGGTATTCGGCAGACTGTGAGCCACTTGTGTACCAGCCATGCAGCCCATTTTCACTAACGATCTAACGCCACTTACTTTTCCCATACAATTTCGTCATGTGATTGTTTTATAAAGTTAAACTTCACGGAAAATACTTTTTTTACATCTATGCTATCTGGGCAATTCAATCGTTATGGACTTATATATCAGACATATGTTGACACTTTGGTTTGGCTCACTACACCGTACAACATATATATATATATATATGTGCATGTTGAAATACGTTTAACGTGATCACACCTAATATTATTATAAAGCCAAATGGAATGCTTCCTGCGTTACCTACATTCGAGAACTGTTCATATAACAGCAATGTTGTCCACGTGTGTACAAAACATGATTTCTGAACGTTACCTCAGACATGTAAAAACTGTGAAATGTGGCAAATGTAATATTAAAAATTGCCAAGGTATGCCATACAAAAATCATAATGTGTTTTTGTAACAATGTCTGAGCTTTGACTCATGGCATTTAGTAAATTCATGCTTATATGGTATAGTCGAGTTGCCACCCTATTATGTACTGCAGGGAACCTGGAAATGGTTGGTCGTGTAAGGTTTTTTTTTGCTGAACCATATAGATTATGTGTCCCTGAACTCAAATCCTTGGGATGGGAATGCGCCATCCTTGGGCAACTCGTGGGAATCACGAAAATTCAAGATGGCAGCCGTGATCCTGGTAAATTACAAAATGTGTTCATCTTTACATTATATTATGCTAGGAACATAATTTGTGTATGTACACGCATGCTTTGGCGTATGGAAATTCAATGGAACCGTTTATAATAATGTCCGACTATGTTCACGTGATCAAAATCCAAAATGGCCGCCATTTTCACCAACAATAGCCGAAATCAAGCATGATTTGATTGACTTTTGCTATATAAATATGATTTTATTTTGTCCATTCCTGTGTTTTACCATACCAGGACTTAAAAGGAACTATTTCAACTGATGCCCGCCCACGAAAGAAAACCGATTAATATTCAAAATGGCCGTCATTTTAACCACAAATATGCAAAAGCCACGATGTTGTGCCTATTCCTACATTTTAGTATATGGGCAAGAACATAGTAGTGGTATATACTTGTACTGCCTTAATTATACGCGAAATACATACATGTACTGTTTCAACATTACGAGGAATTAAAATTAAGCATTCACATCCAATTAATTTGTTCTTATAAAATAAAACCATTCCACGCCATGATAAGCGTGAAGTCGCATCTCTTCGGCTTGGAAGTAAGTCCGTTGTGACGTAACGGTACACAGGCCCGAAGAAAGTGAACCCCCTCTTGTGGTATGTAGGTCTGGCCACCATTCACTGATGTGTGTGCACTACAGAGAAGTCTAGAACGTGCCCAGATCGTGGACACTCAATGGCTGAACTATCTCCTGCATGATCCAAACCCTATCGAATGTGGAGCCTATAATGCTGCTCTGGCGAGAGTGGAATATTCCCCCAAACCAGCCACTACCTACACGTTTGGTCCTCTGATCGATGCACCACCATCCCACCCTGACACTGTTCTCACGACGCTGTCATACTTCGAGAGAACTCTCACTGAACTTGGGATGAAAGACCTCAAATCTATCCGCTGACATGCAACTTTACATCGTAGCAACACTTGTCAAGTGGGCCAGTCATGGGAACCGCTTCAAGTCAGTCATTCTTCGACCTGGTGGCATGCACACCCTCATGTCGTTCAATGGCTGTACTGGAAACTTGATGAAAGCTAGTGGTCTTGATGTACTGGTTGGGGCTGCATTTAGTGGCCTGACAACGATCATGAATGGCAAGGCGTGGGTGAGACCAATGCGTGCCTTTCGTATGGTGACAGCAGTATCTTGACACAGCTCGGGAACACCCAACCGGTAGGCTGTGGGTTGACTGCCTCATACGGCCTACGCTCATTGCGCACCAATTCGAACGTGCTGAACGCGATTGTGATTACATTTTGCAGCAGCACTGCTACTGGCAAATGCTACCCTACTTCTTCGCAGCTGGCCACTGGCTATATACATACAAGATACATTATATGGCACGTGATGGAAATGCAGCATATGTTGCCAGATGATGCCAAGATGGATCTGTTGGCAGGTGCTCATGTATGTCGTCATAAGCCAGGCACATGGAATTCTGAGTCTGCAGACCAGTTTGGAGAGCAAACATACATCAAGAAGGGTAAGATGCCTGTGGGATTGAAGGGATTAACCATGTCAGAAGACCAAGTGGCCATTTGGGTGGAGTCCTACCCTATATGTGCCCATATCACACTCGCCATAGAGTCCATGTACTCAGCTGATGATGAGATGGAGGAGGAGAAACGTAAAGAGGAAGGAGAGAAGAGGCGCATACACGATACAGATGACAGGAATCGTGTTTTTGAAGAAGCATTCCCATCCTCTCAAACTGACAAGTTCAAGCCTCTATAACATCATTAGTGGCAATGTGGCGAATGCTTCTGTCAACGTCCAGGAACCCCTCAAGATTGGGGAGAGCATGCTCCTTGACTTCAGATCGTCATTACTTGGTGGCTTCCATGCTCCCCTGAAAAGAAAAGTCAAAACTATGGAATCTATCAAATGTGGCATAGCCATAGGTGACAAGACGCTCTATGACATGGCATCACTATTCTGTCGTCTCATCACAGTAGGGCAGCACCGGCAAGTCGAACTTCAAACACTCTTTGACTACGAATTGTGCGCTGTTCCTGCATCAATCATTGATGAATATGGATGTCTGAGGACAGGGACAAAATCCACTCTCGTCTCTAAACTGAAAGTGGATGATCTTCAGCCAGATGCTCCAGACATAGTCATTGTCGATGGCCAACAACTGTTATATCATATTATTTGGCCATGTGCTGGGTCTGCTTCAGATCTCGCCAACAGCACGAAGGACAGACTCGGTCAGTACCAACCAACAGAAGTGCTGGTCGTCTTCGATCGTTATGATGACAGGCAGCAAACGATCATGAGCGAATCCGGCGTGCAGGTGAAGGGGCTGTTAACTACAATATTACAACATCAAGCAAGCTCCCATGCCGCGATGCCATCATGAAGAGAAAAGCGAATAAGAAGGCTCTCGTCAGAGTTCTCTCTACTCTCAATTTGGGCAACAACGGAAGAGAGGAGAGCATGTACAGCCATTATGAAGCAGATATTACCATCATCATCAGTTATCTTCTGGAAGAAAAATTGTACGAGTGATCAGCGATGACACTGACGTCTTTGTTCTGCTTATCTTCTGGGTGTGGAGATTGCAGATGACAGCCCGTGTGCAGCTAGATCGATGGTGTGGGGCTATCTTCAACATCAATGACAGTTCTTTGCGCCTTGGTGCGACATCCCTCCAACTGCTCGGTATGCATGCATTATCAGGCTGCGATACTGTGTCCTATTTCGACTGTTTCGACTGTTGTCACTTCCGTCGCAGTACATCATGATGTTTATGAAGTATCAGAGACACTGTTTCAAGATATGGGCGGTGTTTCTGATGTTTTGCTTGTCTACAAATCACGTTTTAGGCGTGTCAACACAACTGAATGAACTGGCTCAGTCACCGCCATGTTTGCAACCGGCATTGTTGCAATACAATGGCGCAGCACTGACGGCTTTAAATGTGTCATCTCGGGTGTCACTTCCACCTAATGTGTCAACTGACGTGCCGAAGCGACGCAAAACAGGCAGAAAAGGAGGCGAGCGAGAAAGATCAAGGAGAATTAAATTCAGAACACCACTCACCGACAATGTTGATGGGAAATACGCAGTCAGTGCGCAACAAAATGGACGAACTCGAAGCTTGCGTTCGCTTTAACAGTGAGTACAGAGAAACTGCCGGTGATAGACTTGAGTGAAACGTGGCTCGATGAAAACGCGACAGACACAGAAATCAATATGCATCCGAGGAGACCGTACTTCTGCATCTGGAAAGAGGCATGGTGGAGGTTTGTGTCTCTTCATCAACCAACGCTGGTGTAACAACGCAACCGCGAGTGCCAAGGTGTGTTTACCGGACATTGAATTCCTCACTGTCAGTGTACGCCCCTTCTACCTTCCACGTGAGTTCCCAAAGATTTAACTGTGTATGGTGCGTGTAGTGTACTGTCAGATCACATTCATGAACTTGAGAAAAACGTGCCGATTATTATCACGGGTGACTTAAATGAATGCAGGCTTAACGCATCTCTTCCTAACTTTCATCAATTTGTGAATGTTCCAACAAGGAAAGACCGAACACTTGATCTCTGCTACTGTAACGTAACAGAAGCATACCGCGTCAGAAGATCGCCACCTCGCAGCTCAGACCACTGCATGCTGCAGCTGCTTCCCCTGTGTCGACACAAATCTAGGCGCGAGAAGGCTAAACGAATTCAGGTAAAGAAATGGGATGCCGACTCTGTAGACATGTTGAAAGGATGTATGGACTGCACGGACTGGGATGTCTTTATTAAAATCAAGTGCAAATGTTAATGAAGCACCAAAAGAATGTAATTAGTGGATATATCACTTTTTGTGAAGAACTTTGTATACCTGTGAAACAAATTAACTGCTTTCCAAACAATACGCCGTGGGTAGACTCTGAAATGAAGAATCTCTTGTGTCAGAAAAAGATATTTGGAAGAATGGAACTGAATGTCAGTGGAAAGATGTGAAAAGAAATTAACTGCCCCAAAAATAGGGGGGCCCGAAAGAAGAATCCTTCTCAGAAAAAATCTTAAAAAAACCCGAATTTTCAGGGAAAATGTGAAAAGAAATGTGGCATTGCTATACAAATGATAACTGGTTACAAAGAGAAGGAAAAAAGAATCTGTGTAGAAAACGAAAACCAAGTAGCGAACGAAATGAACATTTTCTTTGCTCGATTTGAAACTACTGATTTCGTCCATGAGCGTGCACTGGAATTAGAAACTCTATACAGCGAAAATGGACATCCAATAACACTACAGGTAGAATAAGTAAGAAAAGAACTAGCAAAGATTAATCCAAAGAAAGCTCCTGGTCCTGACAAGATCAGTGGCAGATGTCTGAGAGAGTGGAGCAGAGAATTGGCCCCCATCGTCCACTATCTCTTCCAGCAGTCGGTAGACACACACACACGGTGCCGTGCTTATAGAAATCATCGTGTATTTTTCCCATTCCAAAAAAACCTCGACCATCCCAGAACTATGACTATCGACATGTGACCCTCACTTCCTAGTGATGAAATGTCTGGAACGACTTCTTCTCCGGCGCATCTCCACGGAAACGTCACAGTTTCAAGATCCTCATCAGTTTGCCTACAGGCGAAACAGGAGTACCGAAGATGCAATTATCACACTTGTTCACCATGCTCAGAAACACCTGGATACACCCAAAACTTCAGCCCGTATTCTCTTCTTGGACTTTTCAAGCGCTTTCAACACTATCCAGCCACATATACTACTCCAGAAACTGAGAGCCATGCTTGTGAATCTATCATTGCGCAAGTCGATTTGGGATTTTCTTACAGACAGAAAACAGTGTGTGAAGATCAACAACACCATTTCTTCTACCATCACAACAAACGGTGGCGCCCCCCCCCAGGCCTGTGTGAGTTTACCAGCACTGTTCTCAGTGTAAGTGACTGCAACCCAGTTGACAGCTCTATCAGCAAGGACCATCTCTTCAAATACGCTGATGATAAGGCCTTACTCGGTTTGATAACATAAAATAACCACCAGATCTATGAGACAGAAGTTCAAAACCTGGTTTCATGGTGTTATTCGAACTGTCTCCAACTTAACACCAAGAAAACTAAGGAAATGGTCATTGACTTCCGCAAATTGCAACATGACCCGCCTACACTATCCATCAACGGAGAGGTAGTAGAGAGAGAGTACACTCATACTCCTACCTGGGCGTCGAAATGTCCAACCAGCTTGATTGGTCATTGAACACGAAGCGCATTCAAAAGAAGTGTTGTCAACGGAACTACTTCGTCAGAAAACTAAGAAATGTTATGTGTGTCGGACAATAACTAATCTCTTCTATAAATCTACGGTCCAGTCAGTCCTATGCTACTGTCGAATTTGTAGGGGTGGAAGCTTATCAGTTAAGAATAGAGTGCTGCTAGATCGCGTAGTACGGTCAGCCAGCAAAACCATTGGCTCGACACTCCCTACAGTGGATGAACTCTACGAAACATATGATGAAAAAAACAAGGGACATCTTAAAGGACATTTCACACTAATTGCACGAATTCTACTATGTTGCACAATCTGGTTGTAGGTACATTTCCGAAAGAACACGCACGAACCGTCATCGAGACACATTTCTTCCCACTTCTGTTAGGCTACTAAACGCGAAATCGGGGAGGGGAAAATTATCGGGGAGGATGGGGGTATACAATGGGGCGCACTACTTTCCTACAACTTTGCATTGTCACTTCTAATTGTCACTACTAATGTCGTTGTGTTATGTGAATATTTACCACAAGAATTTCCTCTTTGGGGGACTATTAAAGGTTATTGTATTTTGTATTGTATTGTATTGTATTGTATTGTATTGTATTGTATTGTATTGTAATGCGTTGCGTTGCGTTGCGTTGCGTTGCGTTGCGTTGCGTTGCGTTGCGTTGCGTTGCGTTGCGTTGCGTTGCGTTGCGTTGCGTTGCGTTGCGTTGCGTTGCGTTGCGTTGCGTTGCGTTGCGTTGCGTTGCGTTGCGTTGCGTTGCGTTGCGTTGCGTTGCGTTGCGTTGCGTTGCGTTGCGTTGCGTTGCGTTGCGTTGCGTTGCGTTGCGTTGCATTGTATCCATTTGGTCATGGCAAAGCGACGGCGCTAAAGGTAGTTAAGTCCGCCGACCACTCTGGCCTCTACACTGTATTCAGTGAACAGAGTGCTAATCATGTAGCTGTCATTCGGCAGGATTGTCTTGCACGCCATACTGTTATTGTGTTAGTCAAGCCATGTGCTTCAATCCTTTCAACAAACATGATGAGGGTGAAGCTAGACATGATAATGAGGATGAAGGTGATAGTACGGAGGAAGAGGGGAGCTAGAGAGAATGGAGAATAACCTTTTTCTATAAGAACGTAATGGGAATGATTTATCGTTTAAATACCAATGGTTAATAATGTACACTCTGTCAATGCCCAAATGAAACTTCCCATTGCAAACAAATTCTCAGTGTTTATCAGCAATTATATAATTGAGTACTTCTGACGTTATACTTTTAAATTGTTGTACCATTTTGTGTCATTTCCCAAGCTGTTTGTGCTTCTTATCAGCTGTAGTCATATACATATACATATAGATATGCATATACATATGCATGAATGTACAACTATTAGCCTTCCTGGAACTCAGTCATGATGAATGTTCAATGCTGATGAGGGACTGAAAATAAATCTTTGAGCTATTTTCGGTTGAAATGGCGGCCATCTTGAATATGTGTCACGTGACCATAGATATACATCATTGAAAATTATTACATTAAATTCCTCATGTTGGTACATTGCATGTATTTATTACAGGTATAATTAAGGCAGTACAAGTATATACCACTACTATGTTCTTGCCCATATGCTAAAACGTAGGAATAGGCACAAAATCGTGGCTCTTGCATATTTTTGGTTAAAATGACGGCCATTTTGAATATTAATCGTTTTCCTTGGGCGGGTATCAGTTGAAATAGTTTCTTTTAAGTCCTGATATGGTAAAACATAGGAATGGACAAAATAAAATCATATTTATATAGCAAAAGTCAATCAAATCATGCTTGTTGGTGAAAATGGCGGATTTTGATCACTTGAACATTATTATAAACGGTTCCATTGAATTCCCCATACGCCAAAGCGTGCGTATACATACATAAATTATGTTCCTAGCATGATGTATTGTAAAGATGAACATATTTTGTAATTTACCAGGGTCTCGGCAGCCATCTTGAATTTTCGTGGTTCCTACGAGTTGCCCAAGGATGGCGCATTGCCATCCCACGGATTTGAGTTCAGGGACACATAATCAATATGATTCAGCAAAAAACCTTATACGACCAACAATTTCCAATTTCACAAAATAGCAACTCGATTAGTAGTTCTACAAATCCCTAAAATATATCATTAATTGTCTGAATGTTCCGAATGATGTATAGCGTAGCCCTTATGATATGATTTCTTTTGTCTAAAATGCTTTGATTTTAGTAATATGCGTTTTCAAAGGATAGGCTGGCGCACACATTATAATATGTTTCCCTGTCTTTTTGTTACTTTTGCAGTAAACTCTTGTTTTTTACTAGTACTTCTTATGCACAGCTGCAATAAAGTTCTTTGATTAGAATATTTACTTTGTACTGATATTTCTTTCTTTCTTGCAAGATACATTTCAAATATATCGAGTTCATATATTCAGCGGATATTTTGACGAACAACATACCGTATTTGTCTTTAAGGAACCCTGGAGACCCGTAGCATTGCATCCGACCGTTGACAATGACGAGGACACGGTCGCCGAGGTATTCAGCTTCGTCCACGCATTGTGTCGTCAGCAGTATCGTCCGGTTGTCCTTCTGTCTCATGAGGAGCTCCCAGAAATCGTGGCGTGACTCGGGGTCGAGACCAGTTGTTGGTTCGTCCAGTATCAACATCTGAAGCACGTATTGTGCGTACGTGCGTATGTGTCGTATGTATTATTAAACACACACACACACAATCACACACACACACACACACACACATATATATATATATATATATATATATATTTATTTATTTATATATAATTGCATCTAAGAATATAAATAATATTAGTATCTATACTTACACACACACACACCACACACACACACACACACACACACACACACACACACACACACACACATATATATATATATATATATTATATTATTTACATTTACGGCATGTATCGGGTCTTCCTCTCTCTCTCTCTCTCTCTCTCTCTCTCTCTCTCTCTCTATATATATATTATATATATATATATATATATATATATATATATATATATGTATATGTATATATATGTATATATATATATATATATATATATATATATATATATATATATATATATATATATATATATATATGTATATATATATGTATATATATATATATATATATATATATATATATATATATATATATATATTATGTATCAACGCCGGTCTGCATTAATAAGTCTAAAGCTCTATCAGTGTCTAGAGGACCGACTTATGCAGACCAGCCATATATTTTTAGTTAATACATTTTCCAAAGATGTAAAACTGGAACATTGTTTCTAACATTAATGTGTAACACATAATGAAAGTTGTTCAAAATATTTCAATAAATAAAGTAAATGCTCAAACATCGGTCTGCTTAAAAACGTGTATGCATAGCCCTACATGCCGAGTTATGTAGACCGGAACAACACCGGAAGCTGCATATGTTCAGTTCGCCTTTTTGCGGTAGACCGCCGAGTCTAGTAAACAGTAAAACACTATTGCAAAAATGTAAACTGTTTCGAAGTCCAATACCAGTAAAGTTATGTTTGTGCACGGAATGTGTCGATGCGATAACAACAAAGAACAACAGACAGTATTGTGCATATTGTGCCCCTCTGTGCTGGTACCTTGTTCATGGTGAGGGGGCTTGCTTATCTCAAATACTCTGGGAGCTATACCGGCGGGGTCTAAAGCCCCTGGCAGGTTTAACCAAGACGGGCAGGTCTCAGAGGAGGGACCAGACGAAACCCAGCACCTGGTCCTCCAGGTTGGAGGTTGGGCGTGGGGCTAACAACCCCAACCGGTAAAAACAAGCCCTGTTACGGAAACTACGACAGTTAAACTACCACAAGGGGCCCCATAGCGGACTTGAGCCAGCCATTTCGCAGCATGACCACATCTGCTCAAAGCCTACACCAGGAAGGCAGGGGTGCGAAAGATAGTCTGCATAGGGGAATGAAATGTTCGCACCATGAATGAGACCTCAAAGTTAACACAAATCACACACGAGATGAACAGATACATACTGGATATCCTAGGGGATAGTGGGTGTCGATGGACTGGGTCTTGGCGACAGATGATACTTGATGGTTCAACCATACTATACTCTGGACATAGAGATACACACATCCGCGGTGTAGCCCCTGTAATCTCCAACTCCATTCATGCTGAAATGTTGCTGGAATGGGCACCGATCAGTGATAGGATGATCAAAGCACGCTTCAACTCCAAACACTGCAAGCTTACCATCATTCTATGAATCTGACAAAGAGGACAAGGAAGACTGGTACGAACAGTTGCAACAAGCAGTCGCTGAAGTGCCACAACATGACATGCTTTTGATCACCGGAGACATGAATGCCAAAGTTGGCGCTGAAACTCTTAACTGTGAAAGGGCCATGGGCAAACATGGTTGTGGTGTGATGAATGACAATGGTGAACGTCTTGTTGACTTCTGTTTAATCAACAACTGTGTAATTGGAGGTACCATCTTTGAACACCGAGACATCTACAAGCTCACCATGAAATCACCTGATGGTAGAACGAGCAACCAGATTGACCACATTATTATAAATGGAAAATGGCGTAGGTCCCTTCAAGATGTGAGAGTTTGCTGTGGAGATGACATTTACAGTGACCACTATTTGGTAACAGCACGCATCAAGTTGATACTTCAGAGACTGGTGCCACAGAGTCAATGCCGGAAACAACTAGCGTTCACAAGGCTCGCATGCCTAGCCACCAAACAGGAGTTTGTTTTGGAGCTGAGAAACCGCTTCAGGGCATTAGCAGACACATCAGGGGAGTCTGACCATGAAACCACCAACAAATGGAACACCACCAAGAAGAACTATGTTGAGGCAGCTACCAAAGTTTTGGGGCACAAGAAGAAGAACCACAAGGAATGGTTAACACCGGGAACATGGGAAAAGATTGAGGAACTGAAATAACTAAACCAAATCAAAATGCTGAGTACCAAATCAACAAGGCTCCAACAACAGGTCCAATAAGCCTACAGAGGGAAAGACAAGGAAGTGAAAAAGTGTGCCAGGAGTGACAGGAAGTCTTTTGTAGAAGGACTAGCAGCAGAAACTGAATGTGCACTGTCTATAAGATCACCAAACGTCTCTGTGGTAATTATACTAATCACTCGGCCTGCGTGATAGGCAAAAATGGCAGCACTACTGCAACCGAACGTGAACAGGACGATAGATGGGTTGAGCATTTCTGTGAAGTCCTGAACCACCCCCAGCCATATGAACCCGCCTCCCCAAGATGACCTCAACATCGACACCAGACTCCAACAGAAGCGGAAGTCAAACACGCCATCAAAGCTATGAAGACTGGAAAGGCCCAGGCATAAACTCCATTCATGCTGACGTAAGAGTTGGTGTTATCAGGTGATATTAAAATCAGCCGAACGAGAGTTACACACATATATGGTTGTCAACGATTACGTATAACGATATATATACATGTATTGCGTAGACCTAGCAATAATCCGTAGTTTATCTACCAACGTTTATATTTTGAAATCCAAAAGATTCTACGCACATTTGGACCTCCACCTACAACCCTTTAGACCCAATAAATAACTTACAATACAAATAACCAACTGGATCCATCCATTAAGACTTCACCACACACTTCCAACTGCATACAATTAATAAATACCTACAGTCTGTGAGATTTTGTCTGGAATGCAGAGTTTCATGACAAATCCAAGAGAGGTGGTAAGCGTAATAGTAGTATGCGTAACAATGTAGAAGCCCAGTGGCTAGAGCTTCAGCCTCTCGACTGAGAGAACCTAGGTTTGAATTCTGTGCTGTTATGTCAAACTGTTGGCATTTATTTTCACTCTACATTGTTCCAGTTCGCCGAGTTGCATGAATGAGTATCTGGCTACAGATATTTATGTTTTGAATAGTCTTGGTGATAATAATGATGCTACATAAAGTTGTTTTAATAAATCACCAAAATAATAAATACTGCAGTATGTAATTTTTTTATCACAAATGTAATAGTGTAGGAAATGTACCATACGTCTACACAATTGGGTATCACTTGTCTTCATTAAATGGTCGTGAAAAGATGTTGCAGAGGTCTCAATGTATCATCTCTCACCTATTGTGCAGCCATCCTTTCACTATTTATTCAGAGAAAAAACATCAAGAATGAGCACATGTTGCTTCTGGTATATTTTTAATGGAGGGAAGTATTTCAGAAAATTATCTAAGGAACGATCACTTTAAATAATTTCAGTTATTTAACACGAAACAGTGTATAATTGTATTTCAGTAACAAATATTCACATATACGATTCAAGAAGAAGAATTTGCTTTTGTTTGACCCATTCTTACTACAATAAATCCATTTCTGGGACAATGAGCAACAACTAGTATTTATATATCACACTATATTATCAGTTCACAGTATTGGGCTCTGGGCTTCCGGTTAACTTTTTTAGTGATATAGATTCATCTACGGTGAAAGCAAATCAACACGTCCAGTGATTCCAAATGACAGTGAAGCCCGAGTATTTATTTCCAATGCTTTCACTGAAATGTACCATCACTTTATCGGTGACTGCGACTGTTGGCCTCTTGTCAGAGGCACTGTCTTCTTCTTTGTCGTCGACATTGTAGCGTTCAGTTCTGGTGCCTCTGCAATAGACGCAAAACAAATGTCCATAATTATTTTAATTGTATATAACTTTAACAAACTGTTGTGGGTTAAATTTTATTTCGTTTAACCCAGTGACATGTGAATAGACGTACATCTTCCTTAGTATAGGCTCATTATACGATACGGTGTTATTTGAATTGTTTTTGAAAGTTCAGCGCGTTTTAGTATTCATCAATCAATATAAACAGAATGTATCTTGGCGCATCTTCGATGCCTAAAAGACGCACCGACGACTTGCACGGCTTATCGCTCATTGCAAGCCAAGCGGCTATCGGCACCGACGTGTACTGGTATGCGCAATAATCGTGTCATTCGTGAAGTCCAATACATTTTCAAGTTTTACCAAAACTTTATCACATTCGTCTATAAGATATTGATGGGCTTTATTTGTCTAAAATGTCTTTAAACAAAATATTGGATCACATCTTTTGATAAAGTACTTTGGAAAATAAAGTAGAACACGAAATACCTGTGCCCTCAATTCTAACATGTGACGCCGAATATCCCAGACGTCTCTCATTGTGACATATATTGTGTTTTGGAAGATCCACACAACGTAGTATGTACCAGTTGTTGTAATTACGCATTAGTAATTTAAAAATTACTTACTTTCTGCGAAAAAAGTACTGCACTCCAAGCGTTTGTCTGATGAAGAAAAACACCAACGCCAGCGAAAAGTGGTTGCCGCTTTACGGCACATCATGTATAACGTCATTAAACTGCACATGATTATCTAACGACGTTAACAAAAACAATGCATACATGTGCTTAACTACGTTAACAGGTATTTTACGGTACATGTTTGTACAGTGTATTTAAACAAATTGTGAATCCTGTAAAATCAGTACCAACGGCAAAGCCAATATTCGAGGAATCTATCTATACAATCAAAATAAGACAAAATGTTTGACTAATTTACACATAATAATATAGCATTTTGTATCAGTATGAAGTATATCATACACTGAACACGAAACTCCAACCCTTCGTTCATTATACACCATAAATATAGATGTATAAGAAATTTGACCCGGTATGCATAACTCGGCACACAATAAAAAAACAATTATGCACGGCACTGGAAAAAACATGCTCAAAATCACTTAAGATGTTGTTCATTTTAAAATTAATTACGCACAGTACTTCACTGTCATATAAACTATATATATATATATATATATATATATATATATATATATATATTATATATATATATATATATATATATATATATATATATATATACCTTTGCTCCAATAATAGAAGATGTTCTTGCTTTGCATTTAGAACTTGGATATATCTTTGATATATTCACGTTCAACATGTTCACCTTCTAGTCACCTTCGGGGTGCCAACTAGTGCAAGGATTATAGATAACTTCCTCCTCATGCTGCCCGAAAGAGCTTTGGCTTGCACGTCGCGCTTACTCGAGAAATTCATGTAGGCCAACAACATGTGTATTTCTTCCTGTGCACGTGATGAGTCACAACCCCTCAGCTAGAAACATGAAATTAATCAACAGTTTGGCAAACAGATTATTGCTTTACTATTGGGGTAACAACCTGTTTCACTAGCATTTTTGTTTAGTAAGAAAATCCGATTTGTATACATTTAACCCAATTTCGCCTCCATTAATAATGACTATCAGTTACGTATTTTACAATAATTTGTGTACGGTAAAGGGAGAAAGTAAATCACTGCTCAAAAGGTCAAACACATGATTTTCCATTGCTCTGTATCGGGTATTTCATTTCTCAAGGCGGAGACACCAGATAGATGGAACAAAGTCTCAGGCAATGTAGGATGAACGAAACTGCCCGGTGATGAATTGTTGTTATACGCACTCAAGTCAAGTACCTTAGCGAATAAGTAGATGTGTTGAATGACAGTGAGGTTGTCGTAGAGAACGTCATATTGAGGACAGAAGCCAAGATCCGTCCTTCCGTCAAGGTTAATCGTGCCGGAGGTGGGGTGTAGGATGCCTGAAAACGTCCAACAATTGTCGATGAACACAAGAACGCAAACAGAAACGGGCTTGCTCGTTCACGTTGATGCTTAACAAATTTCCGAACTGTCGCATTTCAGACTCACTGATAACACGTACTATCTTTGTTTACGCTCTGATTAAAAAACAAGACCCGTGATAATGTTCCTAATAAACTACCAGTATTTCTCCACATGAACGTTAACTTCATTCTCAAATAACTAACGAACTAACTAATTATGCTAGTTTCGTTTATTTATTAAAAACAATCGTAGTTGTTTATAATGCATTATTTGTATTACTAGTGCGCACGTGTAGGGGGTCAAGTATCAAAGTTCAACGAAAAGTCAAAGTATAGAGACTGAAAAATAGAAGTTTGTCTAACAGACAATTAAAATTGTTACGTTAAAATAAACAATTCATATTATGCCCGTCTTTGCTTGTTTTTCTGTCTATATTATAAAACCTGCATGTATGTTTGTGGATCCATATCTCAGTTAGTTTTGCATGTACAGTGTATTGGGCTGACATTTTGTAGGGCATAATATGTCGTGTAGTTAGCCTGCCTCAAAATTCATGCAGGGGCTGAAGAAGTTGGGTGTCAATATTTCGAAAGGCTGTGCGTAGAGTTCTATCGGCGGAATGTTATGCTTTTCTACATCATCGTTACGCAAATTATGCCTTTTTTATGTTATTAACATTTCAAAATCCCGAAAACGTCACATTGCAACAACACAGCCACTGTCGCTGGTCCCGTCAGTTTTCCAAGTTACCGCTACTTATTTCTGAGATAGTGACACACTGAAATAATCTATTTTTTAAGTATAGAGGACAAGTTTTGTTTTCTCAATTAGGCCAGTTACAATGTATCAGTGCGCGTCATAAATTGATCAAGCTTGGCGTGTGAATAAACTGTTGTAAGTCCTGTTTTTGGTCTAATTAGTCCATGGGGTCAACTGTGTTAATATTGTTTACATAAATACAAGCTCTGGGCTTCCGGTTTAATACTGGTGTATACCTGCGAGCAGGGCCGTCATTGTAGTCTTCCCAGATCCCTCCCGTCCTAGAATTGTTGTGATCTGGTCCTCATATATGTTTACGTTCAGGTTCTTCAGGGCAGCAATGACTTGTACACAGTTACTGAACACCTGTAAACGTGACGTGATGAGGCATTCAACATACTATTTATTATACGATAACGTTGTTTGCTGTTGCGGATACTGTACTTGTGATATTTTAAAAACAAAATGTTGCCACTTGCTCTCCCTGCTCTACCCCTGCCTTAAGACGTTTTGTTGATTATTCAATATAATAATATCTCCTCAGGGGATTCCTTCCTTCGTTCAATTTTTTTAACAATAAGTTATATTTTACATAGCCCCTCGAGTCATGCACGCAATGCCTCTGAACGTGTTGACAAGCTATGGGAATAACGGGTGTGCTCACGATCATTGTATGCGACATAACTGTTTTTAGATTGCGTCGTGCAGAACACTAAATGAATGCATGTCGTGGTGATCTTTCCACTAAACTACACATATCTAAATTTATAGTCAGCCTTCAGTTGCAACTTATTATGTCAACTATAAAGTAAATACTGTGATGGAAACGATATAAAAAATATCACAGGCGAGTATTCAGATATGCGAAGAAAGAGTCCCTCTGATTGACCGCTATGTTGTTTTCGCAAAATATTAATATAATTCTTTCCTCGCCATTTCGCCGCTATTGTGCTTGACGTTCATGAAACTCTTCAAGAACATTCAATGAAATTCAAGAATATTCGGGGATACTTAAACGATTTTCGGAGACCTTGCCGTGGCAAACTCAGACTACGGCCTATGGTATTCGCCGGCAACTTGCTGAAAGTCCACTTCAAAACAGCTTCCAAAGTCAGTCTGTCTGATATAATAACTATATCCATGACTATTGTCAGGCATTTAGCAGATATATAGACGCGGAAACTTAAAATAATTCTCATCCAAGCGATACGTAAATAAAACAGTCTTGACCGGGCTCGGGGGAAACACGCGTCAACTATGTTTGCCAGATTTGTGTTGATTGGCTGATCATGACGTAATATATATTTGATAGACCAACCATTACGCTTTCTACTGGTACGATTCCGACCGTATAAATGGGAATGTAAATGTCTGACGTAGCAAAATCAATCCTTATTTCGTCATCTACTACAGAGAATGTAGCTTTACAATGGTAGGCGTGCGCCAGTTGTAAGCGGTGCCCTGATTCGCAGTACCTAGCTAATCAAAATGCGCTAAATGCGGCTTACATTTAAAAGGACGACGGTTGCGAATGGTATTTACGCCAGGAATCGACACAAAAGTTTAATTTGTTATCGATTTGTTACCACTTTTGCTCCCTCCCCATATTAAAAAAAAACCGAAAATTCGGATTAGGACGCATCACAGAAACGGATTTTCCCGGCTACACAGAAGAACCTGTAAACTAGATATGATTTATATATGTTGTGTCGTTTTTGTTTGAAAGACATAATCTAGCAATCACCTGAGATAGATCCTTAATATGCACTGTACGTCGTAGACCAGTTGGATCGGGTTCATAGATGATGTTGTATACGTTTTGATCTGATGATTGAAATAAATTACTCCAGCACCACAAAGTCTTAAACAAAAGGAACAATAGTTGGTATGTACAAGTTGGATATGAAAACACATTCTATCAACGCTATATATATATATATATATATATATATATATATATATATGTTTTGTAGTGGTTATATTAAAATACATTTTTCGAGTAAGTATAACTGTATATATAATATATATATATATATATATATATATATATAAAAACAGTTATACCATGACGTGCATTATATAGATATGGATATATATGGTCAGTTGTGACGAAACGTCGAAAAATGTATTTTAATATAACCACTACAAAACATACAGCACGGTATTGTAATGGTGTTCACGGTAACCGCCTCGGTGACAGGTACCATGTGAGCCCAACTTTTACGTGTGTATATTCCAAATTATCGAAAATATAGGCAAATAAAGGGTATTTTAAAGTTATATTTGGAATTATTTCTGTAGTACTATACTAACACGAATTATGCAATAACCAATACTTTCTTTACTTATTTAGTTGGTTTACGACGTGGATGTAGTCTGTCGTTGAGTACCAGCTTCTGAAGCCAGCTTGCTCTCGTAGCTTGTTTTCGTCGAGTGTCATTTGTAGCCGTTTCGTTTGTACTTTCGCGAGTACTTTATAGATGTTCGATAGTAGACTTATCGATCTGTAATTCGTGGTCTTTCGTATTTTCATCCCTGAAGATTATCACTCATCTTAGCGTTTTTCCATGCTGTGGGTTTTCGTCTTTGTGTAAACATTTAGTGTACAGCTTTGCATCTTCGAGATGGTATCTTCGCCTGCTTTCAATGTATCGATGTTTATAATATACTCGTTGCCTATTACTGTTCCATTCCTCATATCTCGTAGTGCTGCTTCCACCTCCCGTGATGTTAGCTCTGCTATCTCTTTTGGGTCAGTGTGGATTATGGTACTCTGTTCACTGTCGTATAGCTCGGTGCAAAATTCCTCTATTCGTTCTATGACCTTATCTTGATCTTGGATTTCTGTACCCTGCTTGTCTTGTCCAGGAGTGTCATCAGCCTGTCTTGTCCAGGAGTGTCATCAGCCTGTCTTGTCCAGGAGTGTCATCAGCCTGTCTTGTCCAGGAGTGTCATCAGCCTGTCTTGGTCTACCTACCTTTTGATGGTCTTGCATATTTCTGCGTACTCTACTCGTTCTTTATCGTTGCCGTTTTCCCCCATGTCTCGTCGTTTCGTCATCAGGGTTCGTGTTGTGACGATATCCTCGATTCCAATGGCTTGTTGATTGGCTTAGCTACTCTTGATGTGCTTTGTTGGATCATGTCTGTGATGGTGTCGCTCATGGTGTCGACGTCGTCTAGTTCTTGGAGTATCTCGAATCGGTTTCTAAATTCGAGTTGGAATTCGATCTTCTTTGATCCTATTTGTGTAGCACCTACTCCATGTGACATCTTGGTCATCAATGTTTTTCTTTCCACCTCTACGTCCAGTTTGATATTGCTCGTAACCAGCCTGTGGTCACTTCCAATGTTGACTTGGTTGAGTGATGACTGTTATACGTCTCTGACGATGTCTGGCCTGTTTGTTAGGACGGAGTCAATTCCGGTCTTCGTTACACCGTTTGGGCTTTTCCACGGCCATCTCCCCATCTCCTCCCTGCTTTCTTCTGGCATATGGTATTCATGATTTTGTACTTTCTTGATATTTCCCATTCTACCAAATTTGCCCGTTGCCGTTTCTACAGGGTTTGTTCTTTTCCCTATTTGGGCCCTGAAGTATCCCATCACTAGTCGCATCGACGTGGTTTTAGAAGCTATTTAAGTCTTCTTCTGAGCATGATTTTGTTGGTGCATATACTTGCACCATCTTTATTTGTAGCGTTTTGATACACACAGAACAAGTTCTGCTACTCTGGGGCTGATGCTCTTTACCATCACTATGTGGTCTTTCCATTTCCTGTTTATGCTTGGCCGTTGTTTGCCTTAGAATGGCATAGTAGGTGGCCGCTTTGTAAGGTAGTAAAACATTCTTCTGTACTTCTCACTTCGGAGATCCCGATTGCATCCCAATACCAACCTAGTTTCCCTCAGTTCTTCTTCGAGTGTGTGTATGCGTTCATCTCGTAGTAGAGTCATGACGTTGTAGGTTGCTATCTTTAGTCCATTCTCTCGGCGGCCTTTTTGACCCAGAGATTCGTAGCACCCCCTGCACGTAGTGCTAGTTGACCAGAGCCGCCTTCTCGGTCATGGATTCTTTCGGTGCCGCTGGGGACTGGCCGCTATGGCTTTGTAGTGCTTTGCATGCTGGTGTTGTTGGCCTACCCTTCTACGCTGGCCAGTTCGGGTTGGATAGGGGCAGGCGACATAGGGTGAACGAAATTGCCCAAGTTTCGGCACGGTGAGTGTATCAGTACCGAACCACCGACTTGCCGGCACCGGGATTCGAACCACGGTTCCTCTAGTCATGAGTCCGACACACACACACACACACACACACACACACACACACACACACACACACACACACACACACACACACACACACACACACACACACACACACACACACACACACACACACACACACACACACACACACACACACACACACACACACACACACACACACACACACACACACACACACACACACACACACTGCATGCCGTATGATAGAACATTAGCGTTTTCAAGCGGGTGGTTTCCGGGCCCGTTGGAAACCGTCCGCGGGCCAAATTGCTAGGATTCGCGCTAAGTTGAATCCAAGGTGAGTGTGAATAGGGGAAGAACGTGTTTTGTAGTTTACACGCGGGATATAATTCTTATTCACCGCGGACTTTTAGCAGTTTGAGTTTCTCAAACATTGCAGCGACACATGTCCTCTTAATATCCATCGTGGAATATTATTTCGGACTCTTGTTAAGCCAATTACTACAGTGAATTCACTTTTTCTATGGATAATTTAACCTACAGATTTGATGAAAATGTTATAAAAATCGGGCTTGCCGAGCCTGTTAATGGAGGTTTCTGAATATTCATATAAACGGTTGGTTGGTTTCATAGTTATTATACACTTGCCTTACCTGATTTCGCTTGGGGCAGACTGCCGAAATAAACCATTCTAACGCTAAATACATAAACGTATCGAAGAGCATTGTGAACATTACATGCGCCAATGTGAACTTGTCATCATTCGTGACATGTGCATGGATGTTCGACCACGTGATTGGAAATGCTGAAATATATAATAATTATATGGATAGTGTTCAATATTGGTAAGCGGCGTTGCAAATATAAAATACCAATAATCCAAAATCAAATTGAATAGAATCGACGCCACCCATCCACCCCTCTTTCAAAATGAATCTGAAAGGCCAATAAATTGCAGTGATACATTGGTTTGTATATTTGTCTTCTTAAAGTGACGGAGTTGCAAACACAATTACAGAGTATACACACACACACACACACACACACACACACACACACACACACACACACACACACACACACACACACACACACACACAACATATATATATATATACATACGCAGCACAAACCTGTATGTATATATATATATATATATATACATGTTTGTGCTGCGTATATATATATATATATATATATATATAATATATATATATATATATATATACATGTGTGTGTGTCTGTATGTATATACTCTGTAATTGTGTTGTGTTTGCAACTCCGTCACTTTAAGAAGACAAAGATACAAACCAATGTATCACTGCAATTTATTGGCCTTTCAGATTCATTTTGAATGAGGGGTGGGTGGGTGGCGTCGATTCTATTCAATTTGATTTTGGATTATATATATATATATATATATATATATATATATATATATACAGGTTTGTGCTGCGTTCATGTGATATAGAGCTTAACTCACATCAAGTAAAACCTGTACATAAACACATTTCGGGTAGTACTGCGAAAGTTGGTAAAGGTTATTCCCGATAGTCACCCCTTGTACATGGACAGGTTTGGGAGGCAAGTTGCCCTGACGGGGTGAGGGCAATGCAGTGATCACTTCCTATGGAGAAAACGTCCTGAGTGTCGCGAACAAGACCTGAGTATTTGAGCTTTTAGTTTGATGCCTTTCTGCAGGATGTAGAGTTTTGATATCAGGACGAATCGCAAAACTAACACGCCACCATGTTAGTAGGTCACATACCTGCTTGTTCGCGCGTCTCAATGATCAATAATCCGTAAGTGAATGCGGCATCAAAGTTAATACAGCTGAGCAGTTTCATAGTGAAAGTTATATTTTTGTAGTTTGCCACAAGAAATCTTGACACGCCAAAGAAGGTCATGAAAATTACCATAGCCGCAATTGTGCCGTTGTTTACTAAAACACATATGTACATGGCCATTAGCAAGTAGCAACAGCATTCGTGTTGTCGATACTCGATTAAAAACTGCAAGTCACAGTATAGCGTGAATAATAATCCTTATACAATGACAACAAACCAACCGAATGTTTCCTCGCAGCTTGAAAATACTCACCTGTTTTGAATAAGGCACTTATTACAAAGCTGAAACCAAGCACTGTCGTTGCGTATAACATCAATAACACCATTAACACCGAACGGTCTGTCTTGCCCAAGCCAGTGAGTGAATAAGTGCCGACTGAGATGGGAACGCTCAAAGATCCTACGATAAAGATGATAGTGACGGTCATGATGATGAAGTATTCGGCCCACACTGCTACTGCTTGCATACCACGCGAAATCCCCATCAACTGAAGCATCTCCTGTATGACAGTTCATCAGATAAAACGATTTCAAATAGTACACCCTCTGGCAACCACAACAGTGTACTAACATAAGCAGTTGCAATAAGACTAATTTCTTTGGAAACAACGAATAAATTTAACTCATGTCTACGTTTCGACTGACGTCGGCGGTCTTCATCAGAACCAATCATTTTCATCTGCTCGCCAGATGGCGTGGCGAACAGGTTGTTCCACCAGTGCCTCGACCACTAGCCCCCTCATCTTAGTTAATTGTGAAAAAGGTAAGTTCTTATAAAGCGCAGTTGAGTCCTGCCTGGCAGGTCCGAATGCCTGCATGTGTATGCCCTCTTCGTCACACATTTTAAAGCAAAGTTGTCAATGTCATAAAATTATTGCCTACAAACAAATCATAAATTTAACATGGATACTTAATACAAAATTGACCATTAAAAATAGCAACATATAATAAACAGCAATGCTAGCGCATACTTGTCAATTGACCAAGCTGTCTGATCTCTGCATGTTTGTCTAAACAATTGCTACAGCATGAGATAACAAGAAGCAATAGATCTGCTACAAGAATATTATGTATCTTCAGTTGTGTCTTGGACACTACCGATAAGTTCTTTTATAGCGCAGTAACGAGTCTCCAGAACTGATCAAGCTTTTCTCCCCTCCTCAATTGAACACCAACTTCGACTTCTTTGGGAAGCGTTCACCCACGGTGCAATTAATCCGCGGTGAATACTCGTACTCAAATAACTACCACTGACTATAGCTACCTCCTTGGTTACACAGCTGAGTGAACTGGAGCAATGTAGAGTAAAGGAACTTGCGCAAGGTTCGCCACGGTAGGGCATGATTGGAACCCGGATTGTGTTTCTATTGAGTCCGAAGCTCTATCCACTGCGCCACTGCGTCACTACAGACTGTCGTTGTTAGGTACGTTCGAGTCTTTAGCAATGTAGAATGTCAACACAAATCACTGTTACTATTTATTTCAAAACAGTTGTAAACGAAGGATCCAATACAACCATGCATGCGTCTAATAAAATTAATCAATCGTTTCCGCATGCATGGTTGGATGTTTGTTTCACAAGCAAAACTATGTTGCGCAATAACGTCAATAAAATTCAGATGACAGTCAGAAAGCTACATTTGTTCGCCATCCATTTTGGTGGTTTGTCGGATTTATGTTGCTTGGCAACAGGTCGAGTGAAAAGGTCAATTCCCAAATGTGTGTGAGAGATTTGCCAACTTACATTCATCCTCGTCTCCTTCTCAGTTACCATATCCTTGACGATGATGATGGAGTAGAACATGAACAGGACTATCAGTTGCGTGCCAAATGAAGACGCAAACTTGTATCTGTCGTCTTCGAAAAACGGAAATGGAAACTTCCTTAGTGTGACATGTATACGACTGAAATTAACGGCAGGTGCGAGTGTCCCCATGATAGCGACGTCGATGGCATGCTGCAGAAACCTGTAGACTGGATTATGCTCTATTGAAACAAAGACGATCGATATTTTAGGAAATATGTTTTCATGACTCCAATATTTGGATAGACTGTATGAATTAGCACTTACTTCAGATCACTTTTATTGGAGCGTGCGACATTTCGGTGGATTTTTATCACGCATTTGCACATCACCAATGTTTGAAAAGGTCCACTGGTCGTTAACTGAAGCGTTTGACATTTCAAGTAGAATGCTCCAAAATATGTGTTAATTCTTACAACAACTCGCATTTTGATATTTGTCTAGTCAGGTATTATGGTTTCTGGAAGACAGTTATCTGAACAGCATCTATTTCGGCCTAGTTTCCTGGGTCTCCTGAACTACGAAATAATTATGACTTTTGAATCGGCCAACATCCTTTATATTTCATTTCCGTCAATTATGTATACATAAATCTGATGACAACTGAATTTGTTTATCGACTTTTAGATCAATCAACCGTTTTGCGCCTCTGAGCTTCGTTTCTAAGGATTTAGGCACAATAGAAGTTATCTAATTATTATTATTATATTTACATGGCAAATGATTATGCAACAAAGAGAAGACATTCTTACTTGTGTTTTTCTTCACAATATATGTGTCTGCCTCGTGAGGGTATCGCATTTGGTGAAACAAATCAGTATGTTTCTCACATGATAAGACACTGAGTGAGTAACTGATCTTCTTCGGAAGCTTCCGTCCTCCTTTTAGTAAATTGTTGTAGATTACAATACCGAGCAGGCCACATCTGTCTGCTCTATTGCACGGATGGTTGTGCATATAGCTCGCTACCGCTGTTATGTTTGCAAATCCCGTGATGTCTATAACATGCAGAGATGAGATACTACAATCGCAATGATATCTGGGCTGTTTCGGTCGTTAACGAGCATTTTCAGACGGTACAAATCTCCCACGCTATCACTCAGGATGCAATTTCCGCAATGCACGGTGTGCGTATCGCGGTGTTGACAAATGTCTGTATACAAGATCACCAACGAAGAGCAATGTACGTTTTAAACATTAAAATCGGGCATGTGATCTCATAACAAAGTGAGTGAAGCGGTAGGTAGGCCACAAACATCGAGCCGCTTTCGACAAATTTCTGTCGCTTGAATTTATCATAGTCGATGTACGTCAAACATATAACAAACTTTTACTTCACTAGACAGAATACATCACAAGGATTTTCCACATTTCTAAATGCAGATTTACGCTCACGTAAAGAATCCTAATATGTGCTGTTTTCACTAGCACCAACAACTTAGCGCAAACAAGCTATCAATATGATCACACAACTAATATAATAATTTCTTATTTCTTTATGTGATAACCTGACAAGCATGGTTCGATTTATAGAAAAACGACTTGAATCACAAACGGAAAACCAACATATATAGATTTCAATAATCCTTCTAGAAGTCTGGTAATCCATCATATTCGTATAAAAGAAACAAACGCGACTATTCAGCAATGCTTGTTTATTATACTGATATAACGCAAATCGGTAATAGTCGTCCTGAAGAAAAAAACTCGACCACATCTTTGCGAAATGTATAACAATTATAAATCCCTAGTCGTTGTCTCATCAATATAATGCAAACAAAACGTTGTAAAAACGTATCAAGTGGAACATTTTGAAGAATGCTAATATCTACGCTTCACAAACCACTGCGGAATGGAACTAAATTATTATTATTAGTGTTCGATGTTGGTACACGACATATCTGGGCCGTAACAAATAATCTATGTTCTGATCACCAATGATTCCAAGTTGGCGGCGTTTTGTTTCAATGTGGTAATCAGAAACTATTAAAGGGATATGCTCTAAATCGTTGTATATCATGTTTTAAATCATGCACTATATGTAGTCAAAAATACCAGACAGTTACAAGTTGTTGGGGTGTTTTTTACAGAAAGAGGCAAACACCAACACGTGTGTCATAAATCACAAATATGACCAATAACAGTAACGATAAGTATAAGAAATACGGCGCCAACATTAAAATCTGACTGGTTTTGGTTTGCATAACGTCAGCAACATGCGTAATAAGTCAAAGGTGCCATAAACATGGAAGAGACATGGAGAGATGAAAGTGAGAATATATCGCCATTTAATTTACAAGGCTATGACTGAATATCACAGGGTAAAACATGTACCAGTAAAGGAGGGCTGATAATATATGCAGATGACCAGTATAAATCAAAAGTAACATTTAACGTCAATACCTGTGAGCACTGGGAAGGGTTGATAATTAAAGTACATGGTAATTCTCTATCTAAGACGTTTACTATTGGAAATATATATATATATATATATATATATATATATATATATATATATCGATCTCCAAGAATGCGAAATAAAGATTTAAACGTATTTATAGATGAATTTACACCAATTATATCGAGATTGGATAACTGTAATAATGATATCATTATTGCCTGGGACTTTAATATTAACTTACTTAAACTAAATGAAAATGACATGTTTAGTAGCTTCTTTGACACGGTAATATCGCATAGCCTGTATCCTCAAATAATCATACCAACTAGATGTACTAGAACAACTAGAACCCTGATAGATAATTTATTTTGTAGACTTCATAAATCAATATTAGAAAATACCGCAGGGATATTAACTAAACGATTTTCCGATCACCAACCGTATTTTATGATTATGCATAATACTGAAATATTACATTCCCCTCATAAATATGTAAAAATAAATACCGTACATGCGGACGCAATTATAAGTGTTATGAATGAAATAAAATCAGGTAACATTTATGACAAACTAAATAAAAATCCAACTGCTGACCCAAATTGTAATTATGATATAATATACAAAGAAATTACACGTACTAAAACTATGCATATGCCAAACAAGTTAGTAAAATTTAATAGATATACACATACAAAATCAACTTGGATCACCCATGGCCTGTTAACATCAATCAGATATCGAGAGAAAATGTACAAACAATTAAAATTAACAAATCCCAATTCAAATAATTATGAAACTATTAAAATTAATCTAAAAACCTATAACACAATATTAAAGAAAAACTTTCGGACGGCTAAGCAAATTTATTTTGAATCTCGTTTTTCACTATTTAAGAATGATATACGAAACACGTGGAAAACAATAAATGAATGTCTGTCAAAAAAACATACTAAAAAAAGTTTCACAGTTCATTTTCAAGACAATGGCAATCAAATGTTAGACAAACAAAAAATTGCTGATACATTTTAATAACTATTTCACAAATATAGCTCAGACTATTGTGAATGATATCAAGTATGAAGGCACCAAAAATTTTAGTTATTATCTAAATAGACAAATATACTCAACTTTTAAAATAAACAATGTAGATGAAGAGGCAGTAAAGATAATAATACATAATTTACCCACAAAACATAGTTGAGGATTCGATTGTATCTCTTCCACACAAAAAATCTTTGACTCTGGTAATAAATCAAGTGCTAAATACGGGAATTTTTCCAGATAAACTAACAATTGCCAAAGTAACTCCAATTTGTAAAAAGAGGATCCCACATTATTTAAAAACTACAGACCAATCTCTCTATTACCAACGATATCAAAGGTACTAGAGAAACTTATCTTTACCCAGTTATCTTCATATTTTAATGAAGCTAAATTATTTTTCGATAACCAATATGGTTTTAGACCAAAACACTGCACTGAGTATGCTGCGCTTGAATTGGTAGATAGAATTATAAATCATATGGACAAAAATGAGGTTTCTTGACTTATCAAAGGTCTTTGATACCATTTGCCATAACATTTTATTACATAAATTAAGGTTTTATGAACTGGATGGTTCGACTCTACTTTTATTTGAAAGTTATTTAACCAATCGACGACAGTATGTTGAAATTGATGCAATCAGAAACCCTTCCAGTAAAAATCGGAGTGCCACAAGGATCAATTTTAGGACCTTTATTGTTTACTATTTATATTAATGATTTCCACAAGTCAGTAATATATTTAAATTCATTATGTATGCAGATGATACAACACTCTCCAGTACATTAAATCAATTTACTGATAGCACACAAAATAAAAACAAGAGCGTAGAATCCTTAATAAATTATTAACTCCGGAAAGTTATAGAATGGCTAAATATAAATAAATTGTCCTTAAACAAAGAAAAATCTAAATATATGATTTTTCATGTACCTAGAAAAGAGACGCAAACTCTTACTCTTAAAATCGATAACATCAATATCGAACAAGTGGATGAATTACATTTTCTAGGATTAACTCTGGACGCCAATCTTACATGGAAAAAACACGTAAATAAAATCGCAAATAAAACTACAGGCGTTTTAAACAAAATAAAGCATGCATGTACTGCCGCTAGACATAAAACACTTCTATACAATTCTCTAATCCTATCACATATTAATTATTGTATTACAGTTTGGGGATACAAAGGTAGTCGAATATTGAGAATTCACAAAAAGGCAGTTCGAATAATAACATTGAACAGACAATTCACACACTGAACCACTTTTTAAAACACTTCAAATATTGAAAATAAATGATCAATTAAAACTGCAAGAACTAAAAAAATTCTATAAATATAGGCATGATAATGTGCCAGTTTACTTATTAAATTGGAATATTATCACCAGTTATAATATACACAGTCATGATACCCGCAAAGCTACAAATATACACACATCTATGACAAGACATGAATTTGCCAAAAAGTGCCTTAAATGCATTTTAAAACATTATTTTAAAAAAAATTTTCAAAAATATGTTTTGTCCTTAAACGGTTTGCATATACTTTAATTTAAAATTTAAATATTATTTATAAAACTGTAGTACACACACACACACACACACACACACACACACACACACACACACACACACACACACACACACACACACACACACACACACACACACACACACACACACACACACACACACACACACACACACACACACACACACACACACACACACACACACACACACACACACACACACACACACACACACACACACACACACACACACACACACACACACACACACACACACACACAACAAAACACACACACACACACACACACACACACACACACACACACACACACACACACACACACACACACACACACACACACACACACACACACACACACACACACACACACACACACACACACACACACACACACACACACACACACACACACACACACACACACACACACACACACACACACACACACACACACACACACACACACACACACACACACACACACACACACACACACACACACACACACACACACACACACACACACACACACACACACACACACACACACACACACACACACACACACACACACACACACACACACACACACACACACTTTGTATGCGTATCGCGTCAATATTATTGCCGTTCGCGAGACATAATGTTACATTTGTTAAAAATGTTATGTTACATATATTAATGCATTGTAAATCGTATATTTCTACAGCGAAAATTAAACATGTAGAAAATATCTGGACACAATGTAATTTCGTTAATCAATGTGACCCTCTGAAGATTGTACAGTAGAACCCCACTTAAATGGCGACCCAAGTAACTGACACAAAACGGTACGACTGACAAGCAGCTATGGCAAATCTACATAAGCCGGCATGTATTAAACATAACAAATCTTTTATATTATCGTCTTATCATTCTCTAGTCCGTTGGCCGTTTTTAGACGGCTATGGCCCTACTGGCCGCATCACGAATGAGTGTGAGTGGCCATCTCCATTATAATTAGTTTAATACGAGTTCCAATGTGAAATCAAATACACTTGACACCCCATTTTCAAGGGGTGGCTGTTTTCGAACTGGGCTGTTCCTGGGGGTGGGTTCTACCGTACATTCCATGCAGAGCATCAGTTACTTGTTTCAACTCACTTATGTTTGCCGGCAGCCTCTGCATTATAGTGGTTGTTATAGTAACTTCGGGTACGAAGAACACTAATTGATCGCACCGCCCGTAGCC
>JAODUO010001433.1:97500-101851 GCA_025642075.2 Ridgeia piscesae | reverse complement strand
GGCGGGAATCCTTTCGTGGAAGTATGTGAAAAGTTGCTTACTAACAATCATAGTATATCTATTAGCTATGCAGTGCATTAAATTGTTTAATTATGTTTGTTTTAATGCGTTTGGCCCGTTTTTGCGAGAGCTATGCTGCGTCGCCTATCGACTGGCGGCTTCCGGGATTGTAGGCAACACGCCAGTCAAACCGGAAAAGGCCCTAGGCAAGATGGCAGCGCCCTGTGTTGAAAGTAGCTCAGTTTAAAAAATATTAAAAATATACCGTGACGCTGTGCTTGTCAAATTATGGTGACAAGTGCTGTAAATTATATGTTCTTATGTTTGGGCTGTGGTTGTTCAGCCGCTTCACTCCCCCTTTAAGCCATGATCCTACTCGCGGATAATCGCCTACACAGATTTGGTGTTTTGTTAAACGTGTCGAGAAACCACTCACCTTACTATAGGGAGAGGACAACCGTTTGTTTGAAAGTCTGCTATGCTTATGCGGTTACGGCCCCGACGAGACTCAAACTTAACCTTGATGGGCTCACTGATCCGAACAAGGAAGTGGCGCTACCTTAAACGTTTACACAGTTACAATCATACATATAATAGCATTATGATTAAATACATGTTTGTGTATTCCTGATACGTTCGTACTTCCGTTTGTGTATTCGCGGGAGTGAGTACTGATAGTTTGAAAGGAGGGTGACACGTCTTCTTTTTTCTTATTCCTCTGTAATATTGTTTTCTAAAGACGACTGTGAAAGGCATTATTCCGCCCCGGCATGGAATAATCGCGGCATCTGCCTTCCTCGTGTCTCCCCTAATACCTGACAGGACATGGGACGAGTGAGTGATTTGTTGATTGATTGAATGGTTGGTTGAGTGATTTGGTGATTTATTGATTGCCTGATTGATTATTTGTATTTATCAATAAAAATAATCAATTGATTGATTGATTGATTGACTGACTGACTGGCTGGCTGGCTGGCTGGCTGGCTGGCTGGCTGGCTGGCTGGCTGGCTGGCTGGCTGGCTGGCTGGCTGGCTGGCTGGCTGGCTGGCTGGCTGGCTGGCTGGCTGGCTGGCTGGCTGGCTGGCTGGCTGGCTGGCTGGCTGGCTGGCTGGCTGGCTGGCTGGCTGGCTGGCTGGCTGGCTGGCTGGCTGGCTGGCTGGCTGGCTGGCTGGCTGGCTGGCTGGCTGGCTGGCTGGCTGGCTGGCTGGCTGGCTGGCTGGCTGGCTGGCTGGCTGGCTGGCTGGCTGGCTGGCTGGCTGGCTGGCTGACTGACTGACTGTGACTGACTGACTGACTGACTGACTGACTGACTGACTGACTGACTGACTGACTGACTGACTGACTGACTGACTGACTGACTGACTGACTGACTGACTGACTGACTGACTGACTGACTGACTGACTGACTGACGACTGACTGACTGACTGACTGACTGACTGACTGACTGACTGACTGACTGACTGACTGACTGACTGACTGACTGACTGACTGACTGACTGACTGACTGACTGACTGACTGACTGACTGACTGACTGACTGACTGACTGACTGACGACTGACTGACTGACTGACTGACTGACTGACTGACTGACTGACTGACTGACTGACTGACTGACTGACTGACTGACTGACTGACTGACTGACTGACTGACTGACTGACTGACTGACTGACTGACTGACTGACTGACTGACTGACTAATCGGTTGATTTATTGGCTGATTGATATATAAATTTATTGATTTATTAATTGAGTAACCGATTAAATGACTAATTGATTAGAAAGCGAGCGAGATTACATGACACTGGATTCGGGTACAAGAAAGATCAGGGAGATTGTGCCAGCAGTTTCCTCAGACATTGGACCCCCGTCAGGTAGGTGCCAGATGTAATGCTAGTCCACGCCTCCATGTTGCTTCCCACAAGTGATTGTGTATCTTGCTCTTCTGTCTTCCGTATTGAGTGTCTTGCAAACCAGTTTATGCATGACCGGTTGATCTAATTACATGGTCATAACACGTTGGGACCCTGGACCGTCGTCTGTAGGTCTCCAAACTATATGATGGCTTGCATAAACGTGTTGCGGATATCTTCGTCGGGGAAATTGCGTTTTTATGGTATGGGCCGTATATTGCATCTTATCTATAATTATAGTCTGGGATCCGGTCTGTCACAATAGCCATGTCTCTCAAGCAAAAACGGCAATTGATATAGCAAGGGAACGCTTCAATGTGATTGAATCTGCTTTTAATATCGAGTTATATGAGTGTTTACTGTCATACTACTATATATTTTAATAATTAGTTATTTAATAACATATTAGTATAATTATGTATTAATTTGTTTTAATTTCATATCTAGTTTTATTTATTTGTTTTACAATGGTTGCTATCTTATTTTTAATTACTTTTAATTTCGAGTTTTATGAGTGTTTACTGTCATACTACTATATATTTTAATAATTAGTTATTTAATAACATGTTAGTATAATTATGTATTAATTTCTTTTAATTTCATATCTAGTTTTATTTATTTGTTTTACAATGGTTGTTATCTTATTTTCGTTTCATTTATTTATATATTTTATACAGTATATCTTAATCACCCGAACTTATATTCATATATATATCGTTTTTGTGCATACATAACTTATATTGTTTCAGTGAAGTTTATGTAACACTATTGAACAAATGAAACCAGTGTTTAAATAAGGTTCATTATTATTATTATTATTATTATTACAACTGTGTCGTTTATTTGAAGATGTAGTACATACTTTGCAGGTGATGTTATTATGATGAGGTTGTTTCGTCACAATAAATTAAGCGAGAGCCTGTGTAGCGTTCACCCACCCGTGACCTTTGTGAGTTAATTCTATTGCGCAAGAGCTGTACATTACGTTGCTGAGATGACTGACCAGGCTGTTGTGCTACTGTTCTGGGTTTTTTTTCTTCGGAAAACTTTGTGACTTTGTGAATTATGTCCAATGAACAACGTTCAAACGCAACACTACAAGGTTCCCATCAACAGTCATGAAGTGATGACACGGGGGGGGGTTAGTTCGCGCTCCGTTGGCGAAACTGTCCATGTTTCCTATCAAACTCAAATCATGCGTTCTCAGCAAAATTAATCGATCGGCGTAGCGATTTAAAACTTGTCGG
The DNA here is from genome assembly GCA_025642075.2 of Ridgeia piscesae. Lineage (NCBI taxonomy): Eukaryota > Metazoa > Annelida > Polychaeta > Sabellida > Siboglinidae > Ridgeia > Ridgeia piscesae. The sequence goes on along the minus strand of JAODUO010001433.1, from coordinate 98,692 downwards.
CACAGGTACCGGTTAGGAAATTTATAAACTAAACATTACTCAGCTAACGTTTCCATTCCGCACATACCACCGTGCGAATTAAATATATTGTTGTGGTTATAAATCATTGTATTTTAATTTAATGTTTTATGTGGAACACCCATACACATACACCTACCCTATAAAATAAAACACCACATTTTGTGCAGAAATGTATAATGTTGAGGTAAATGAACAATTGAAACGTTTACATTAATTACAGAGGAGCCAATTTGAGCGCAATTGCGGCAACCATTGGCAAATAAATTCAAGTTTGAAACATTATGTAAAATACACCTGGCGTCCGGCTCATAAAATAATGATCACATATCCTGCAACTGGTATGTTGTTATGTGTAGATGAAGCGTTTCAGCGCCATTTTAAGTATGTGCGTATCGTACGAAACTAATCGTTCCACTACAAAATTCCTATAGCCTAGCCCTTACATTACTTTCATATTTAATTCACAACACGTCCAATGTGGTGGATTACATTTTATATGACCGTATCGCTGACAACATGTAATGTAATAAAAAATTCTAAGGCAACCATCCGTGATACAAAGAAATGTATCATTTAACAAATTACCGATGATAGTTCAGTTGCTGAACGGAGTAATTACATCTACATTTCATGTTTTTATCGTTAATTTACTAGAATATTTAATTACAAAGAGTCGATTGCATTCAAGTGATAACGTTCGTTGACTCCGCATTTCATGCAGTCGGCTAACGAACCACGTGCAATAACCAAGCGAGCGCAGCTACTTCCGGTTGGAGCATTCGACACGCCTGTCCGCGGTGTGTTCATAACATCTGCATTCACCTCCGTTGTCACCTTTCACTTCACACCAGCGCCATCTCATCATGCCAACATTGTAGACGGCAGCACCGCATCCATGTCTTCCTTTGCTCTTGCAGCCATAAGACGTCCACACGGCGTAGTATGCGGAGTTCCAGTACCAGCATAGGCAACCACCGACGAATGAGTGTCTTCCTCCACCCTTATTTGGTGGAGTCCTCGCCCCTGCGTGCATTTGTGGTGATGGTTGTGACAGTGGTACAAAGCCTGCTTCGAGTGGTCCCGGAGAAGTGCTTATTGCTGAAACACACGCAGTGTAGCAAACATTGCTGTAAATGAAACACGCTGCTTTATATTTGTTTGCATTACTTTA
>JAODUO010001433.1:80000-92500 GCA_025642075.2 Ridgeia piscesae | reverse complement strand
TATAAACATAAACGCATACGACGCACGCACACACATACACTCACACACATATATATATATATATATATATATATATATATATATATATATATATATATATATATATTGTTAACGGTTGACTAATGGGAGCGAGCCTCGGTATGGGTTTGATGTGCTTCTTCATGTGCGAGCTTGCGTGCGTGCGTGCGTGCGTGCGTGCGTGCGTGCGTGCGTGCATGCGTACATTTGTTTTTTGTTCAGATTGTCGATATATAGCATAAACATATTTGAATGTCAAATGATGTTGTTTAGTCTTCACATTTATTTTATACTATCGTTTCAAGAAACAGTAGACACTAGTTCACGTTCACCCAATGTCCGTCATCAGCTCCTGTTGTAAAGTGTGACAATTTGTGGTGAAAAATTCTCTCTGAATGATCATAAGACACAATTACTTTGTGTGTGACGTATGATTTTAGAATGTTTTTATTTCGGTCACACATTTACTCATTTCCGTTGTACATGCTCGTAGTAGCTGAACTTGTCACCTGTCTGTTATTTTAGAATGTAAATCAGAATAACAAAAACGACAACAATAACAATATAATGACTTCCGTAGAAAATCTTAGCTCATATGCACACAAAAAACGCTTTTGCGTCTCTTTGTCATGTTAATAAATCGGGAAAACAATTATATAACATAATAAACATATATTCTCCTAAAAGAGGCTAACAGAAACTAAATTTCCTACAGACTTCACGCTGAGAGGAATCGATGTTCATGCAGTTGTTACCGCAACGGAAATGGCTGGAATACCTGCGTTTATCAAAACTATGGGGCCACCTATCTTGCAGATAATACGGTATTGCACAATGATTCAATGCCAAAGTGTTCACGCTGGGAGAGAAAAAGATGAGGAGATTTGTTTCAGCAGAATACGGCGATGATCTGGAATGATACTAAGACAATAGTTACATTTGTGAATTTTGTATGTTTATTGTATTAATCACTCTGTTAGCAATAAATCGCCCTGACACTCGGTCAGGTTAGTGAACAAATAAGAGTAAGACAGGGTTGTGGGTGAACTTGTAGATCTGCATTGTTTTAATGTTATTCAATAACCACATGTTCAAATAATCACCATACATAGTATACATGTGCAAGTATACAGACAATCGCCACATAACAATGCGAACTCCCTGATCTACAAGTCAGACTAAACCTACTAACTATCTGCAGTCTACCTACTAACTAACATCTACACAATACATTGATTATACAATAATAGAACTACAAACATAAGTAAAATTATATAATAATCGAACTACAAACATAAGTAAAATTATACAATAATCGAACTACAAACATAAGTAAAACAGGCAATAAAGTGAGGGTGGGTGGGAGCTTAAAATTACGCGGGTAAAATACTAACACCGCTTTCAATGTATATCGTTAACTGAGTAGAGCTGCTGCTGAAACAAGTGAGGCTGATTTGCCGCCAAACACCAGTTTAAATAGGACCGTGGGCCGATTGGGAAATACCAAACCAGATAGCGAAACATCAAAACAGGAAACCACAAATATAAACAGAGCCGTGCCTACAGACATTGACTGATCACCCTGGCTTTGCATGACTGGGCCACAATTAAGATTCTGAGTAGCCTGGTGAATAACAAAATACATAGAAATGCCAAAGAAAACCATGTTTCCACCACCCGTGATTAATACATAATTAAAAATATCTTAATTCTCACGTAAAACGTAAGTTGTAATAATAGATAATTCTTAATTTTTTTCTTGTGTTTACTTGTTTGATGTAATGCTAATCGTGACAGGTACAATGCGCAGTTTCAGCAACGGTTGCTGGTGGCGTGCTGACTTTGGGACGGTAGTCACTCGACATGACGGTTCAACCCAGTGACGCCTGTGGGAGAAAGAATTTATTGCGTTCACTCAAGCGTAGCGATCTAGATGGCAGGCGGGCGTCGGACTACACATTGGATGACGTACTGTGGTGCATGGCAAGTGACAGCGTAGTGCGTGAGTAGAAGAATTTAAAATTAAATTATACTCCCACTGCAATCGACAGACACTGCAGCTTGTATAGGAGCGGCGCGATGTGGCATACTGTTTGTATAACGCTCCTTGTTCGGCATTCTCTATTATCGTTGCTTTGTGTCCGAGACAGTTGGTTAATCGTTATGTTCCGTATGTCAAACATGCTGGTGGTATTCGCATGTACGAATTGTTCTATTACTTCCATTGTTAGATACTGTATGATTCTTGCAATGATGCATAGGTGAAAACACCAGAACTCCAGTTTCACGTCTGCATCAAATTCCATACCAACTTTACATATTTCATATGATGCAATGACCAAACAAACAGCAATGCGAAGAATTTTTTTAATTAAGCAGAACACAATAGCAATTTGGAATCACCACCGCATTATGTGTGACAATAACAGTAGTTACACGTACCCCGACGACACACACATACCACTCTGTCAGAGGTTCAAAGAACACACACACCTAGAAACAACAGGTGTCAGGCCACAGGACTGTCAGTGTCCAAGGGTAACAACACAATATTGTTCCGAGAACAAAACACTTCGCAGTTGAATCCCATAGTATGTGGCCGGTCTTAAGTAATTTGTTCCAAATAGCTCAAAGTTTAGCTAAACCAGGAATTTGTGGCGCTTGCTTGGTAATTTATTTCCTTGTTAGATTGTTTGTTTCATGAAAGTGATGTTCATGATTGCTGCCTGAAAAGCTATGATGTTTGGTGTTTTAGGTGTGTGGTGGGATAATATATATATATATATATATATATATATATATATATATATATAATACATAAATAATTTTATATATATAAAATATATATATATATATATATATATATATATATATATATATATATATACCCATCAGAAGGAGCACTGCCGCACATTGTGTTGTTCTGAATGACCGTCATCATACATTATCATTAGTTATCATATATAGAATATATCATTATTATCATCAAAACAAGCGAACACCGGAACCATACATTTTATTTCAGACGCCGTTTATTTGACCGCAATTGAATGACTGAAGGTAAATTGCTGCCATAGGAATGCAACATACACGATGTTTTTAAAGATGTAAGATACACGATGTTTCTAAAAATGTAACATACACGATGTTTCTAAAGATGTAACATACACGATGTTTCTAAAGATGTAACATACACGATGTTTCTAAAGATGAAACATACACGATGTTTCTACAGATGTAACATACACGATGTGTCTACAGATGTAACATACACGATGTTTCTAAAGATGTAACATACACGACGTTTCTACAGATGTAACATACACGATGTTTCTACAGATGTAACATACACGATGTTTTTACAGATGTAACGTAACATACACGAGGTGTCTACAGATGTAACATGCACGATGTTTCTACAGATGTAACATACACGATGTTTCTAAAGATGTAACATACACGATGTTTCTACAGATGTAACATACACGATGTTTTTACAGATGTAACATACACGATGTTTCTAAAGATGTAACATACACGATGTTTCTAAAGATGTAACATACACGATGTTTCTACAGATGTAACATACACGATGTTTCTAAAGATGTAACATACACGATGTTTCTACATATGTAACATACACGATGTTTTTACAAATGTAACATACACGGTGTTTCTAAAGATGTAACATACACGATGTTTCTAAAGATGTAACATACACGATGTTTCTAAAGATGCAACATACACGATGTTTCTAAAGATGTAACATACACGATGTTTCTAAAGATGTAACGTAACATACACGATGTGTCTACAGATGTAACATGCACGATGTTTCTACAGATGCAACATACACGATGTTTCTACAGATGTAACATACACGATGTTTTTACAGATTTAACATGCACGATGTTTCTAAAGATGTAACATACACGATGTTTCTAAAGATGTAACATACACGATGTGTCTACAGATGTAACATACACGATGTTTCTACAGATGTAACATACACGATGTTTCTAAACATGTAACATACACGATGTTTCTACAGATGTAACACACACGATGTTTCTACAGATTTAACATACACGATGTCTCTACAGATGTAAAATACACGATGTGTCTACAGATGTAACATACACGATGTTTCTACAGATGTAACATACACAATGTTTCTAAAGATGTAACATACACGATGTTTCTAAAGATGTAACATACACGATGTTTCTACAGATGTAACATACACGATGTTTCTACAGATGTAACATACACGATGTTTCTACAGATGTAACATACACGATGTTTATACAGATGTAACATACACGATGTGTCTATAGATGTAACATACACGATGTTTCTACAGATGTAACATACACGATGTTTCTACAGATGTAACATACACGATGTTTCTACAAATGTAACATACACGATGTTTCTACAGATGTAACATACACGATGTTTCTACATATGTAGCATACACGATGTTTCTAAAGATGTAACATACACGATGTTTCTACAGATGTAACATACACGATGTTTCTACATATGTAGCATACACGATGTTTCTAAAGATGTAACATACACGATGTTTCTACAGATGTAACATACACGATGTTTCTACATATGTAGCATACACGATGTTTCTAAAGATGTAACATACACGATGTTTCTAAAGATGTAACATACACGATGTTTCTACAGATGTAACATACACGATGTCGAGAGAAAAAATGGTGCACTGGGTGAGCAGTGTCCAGACATCTTACCACAAATGTGTACGTAAAAACTGTTGAGAGGACGGTACCACTGCGGCATGGCACCGACATCCAGAAGAAACGCGACAGTGTCAACATAATTCAACATCGCTTTTGTAATGACAGAAAAAGCGTCGTGTGTTTATAGACACCGCGTGTCGTAAACACATGTGAAGTCTCATTTAAGGTGACTATTTCGCAATAGACGTGGCACGTGTGACCTCTTCAAAATAACTCGAACAACGCACATTTTGTCTGTCTTAACACAGAGAGAGAGAGTTGCGTCCCCGTGGTCATGCGTTGTCATCGCCATGTAGCTGGCTAATTTGAACCAATTGCATAGAATATGCACATTGAGAAAGAGCATCACGTGAATAGAGGATAATCGGTGACTAAACATGTCGCTATATGCGAACAGCTCAGTGTTGATACAACTATCAGTGCGCTCATTCCTACAGTGCACGTCACATAGTAAAATAAGTTTACTAACACGGTCAGATGTTGTGAAGTACAATAAAAACAGAATACTAAATGTTGCAGTGTTGGACGTCAACACACATAGTCATCGTCATACACATATACAGCCAATTCATTACAACAATATGCTAGCATAAATTACATAGACAATACATAATTATTATAAACACAGACATACACACACACACACACACACACACACACACACACACACACACACACACACACACACACAAACACACGCACACGCACACACACGCACACGCACACGCACACACCCCACAGCACACACACACACACACACACACACACACACACACACACACACTTCTTTTACTCTCACTATGTTCATCCATATGTAACTGGGAGCAGTACAGTGACAGGTAGACGTGTATTAAAGCTACTACCTTGGGCATCTGCTCGTCATAATAAGTGACATCGCCGTGCTGATGATGGACTCTGGGGTGATTCGTGGCTTCCGCAAGGTCGAGTCCCATCCATAGGTTCAGCATTGCCACCTTAAATGCAACACACGGAACGTATAGAAGGTATATTAACAACGTACACGTGCCCTCTTCCAGGCACGCATGCAAGCTTGGTCGTTTGCAACTGCGTTCACTCCCGTCTCTGGCAAACCTGAATAGAAGGTTGCCCGCCCTCAACTATAATGGCTTGCTTTGTTTTAACAAGATTTAACACGATTGCGACCTATAGAATCAACTCTACATGGCAGGTAGTCAAGGCAGCCCTTCGGCTTATTGAGAGTCCAACCTATCTATCTAAGTGTACCCAGCCCTTCCTAGGTATATGCTGATTTAAAAAAAAATTAACACTACTAGCACCTACTCAATCAGCTGGTAAACTGTTCCATTCAATTACTGTTCTTTGAAAAAAAAATGAATTTTCTCATTTCTGGCATACACTGCTTCTTTGCTAATGTACATACAGGTCCTCTAATCCTACTCTCTTCCTTAACAGAGAACAATATTTCTCTCAATATTTTCATACCCATTCAATATTTTAGACACTTTTATCTGATATGGCAATCTCCTGATTTCTATTCGTGGGTTTTTGTATCATTTTGGTTGCTCTCCTTTGTGCTCTTTCTAGCATATCAATATCCTTCTTGCGATATGGCCTCCATGCTTACATACAATATTATAAATGAGGCCTAACTATTGTTTTGTAGAGCGGTAGTATTTGTTCTTTTTCTTTGTACACAACAGTTCGCCAAATTAATCCAAAAAATGTGTATCCCTTTGCTGCTGCAATTCCACTCTGCTCTAATATTTTCATATCAGCACTAATAGGAAACCCTAAGTCCTTTTCCATTACGGTAGTATTTAGTTCAGCACTCATTTATATTGTGTATCTTAATTCCCATGTCCTCGGTGGAGGCAGTTACACTTCCCAAGATTAAACAGCATATGCCAAATTTTTCCAAACACTTTTGAATCGTACGCAAACTTCATCACCTTGCTTGTTATATCACCATCCAAAACAAATTTATATATAAATATATATATATATATATATATATATATATATATATATATATATATATATAAGGTTAAACGCCGCGTACAGGAGACCAGTTATGCATATAGCACCGCGTAACGGAAGAATAAAATAGGTCCCATTACTGATCCTTGTGGTACTTCACTCAAAACCGATTTCCAGTGTGAAATCTCCCCACCAACTAATACTCTTTCCTTTATCAATAAGTCATTTTTCTATCCAGTTAATCATACCATTTCCTATGCAATGGGCCCTTAGTTTAAGTAGTAATCTTTGGTGTGGCACTTTGTCAAAGGCTTTTTAAAATCTCAATAGATTATATATTTTGGTGATCCGTCATCTACCCACTTTGCTTTTTTCCATTCTAACGGAACTACACCCTCTTCTAATGACAAAATGAACACTGTTGCAAGCGATATGCTAATTTGTTCAACAATTTCCGATAGTAATTTGGGAGGAACTCCATCCACACCAAGAAATTTATTATCCTTCATATCCCTCATTTTAGCTACCATTTTTGGAGTGACAATTAGTTGTTTTAAATAGGGTGACTCTCTCCCTTCGAAGTTAGTCTCTGGTACTGGCAATGCAATAATATCGTCCCTGTAATCACCGAACTAAAGTACTCATTTAGGTTTTCTGCCTTTAAGAATCCCTCTGTTATTATGTTTTCATCAGAGGACCCCGACCTTATCCTGAGCTTTCTGTTTACTTCGAACATTCTCATTTTCACAAAGAACAGTAAACGAATGGAACAGATTATCAGCTGATTGTGTAGGTGCTAGTAGTGTTAATATATTTAAAAATAAAATCGACATATACCTAAGACGGGCGGGGGTATACTTAGATAGATAGGTTGGACTCTCGATAAGCCAAATGGCTTCCTAGTCCCACCTGCCATCTAGAGTTGAATCTCTAGGTGGCAATCTTGTTAAATCTTGTTAAACATACGCATAAAAACTCCTGCTGTCATGGTTTATATAAAAAGTAATTTTTTGTTCATAGCTTCTCTGTGAAATTATAATTTCAGCTGTAGCTTGGTTAAGTGCTTCTTTATCAATGGTATGGTCTTCTTCTCTTTAGGATGTCTATATGTCTTCCACATCATTTCTTTGTACTTGATTATTACAGCGGCTTCTTTCCATAAGTGTTTCTTTTTTGACCATTTACCCGATTTTGTTAAGGATTATTTATTGACGGTGCAGTCAATTTCACTTTTTTAATAAATTCCAGCATTCTGTTGTTGTTTTATTATTCAGTGTATTATTCCACTGTATCTTTGCAAAAGATTTCCTCATGTCCTTATATCTTTTTGTGAATATATTTTCCTATACCGTATTTGTTTATTCCGTTTTCCTTTTACTTTGATGATAACATATATCTGGTTGTGATAACTACACCCCAGTGGCTCACTTATCTTGACATTATCAATAAATTCCTTCTGTGAGCTCAAAACTATATCAAACACGTTCTCACCTATGGTTGGTTCTAACACATTTTGAGAAAAGAAACTATCTTGTACTACACTTTTGTTTTTTATCCTCACTCCCAGTACTCTGTAGAGATTTCAACTACTGTATCTGATGTATATCTTCTATGCCTATGTTTGGATTTCGATAAAAGTAACCAAACAGTTAATGTTGAGTTTCCTGTAACTATGTTACACAGACAGCTTCTTCACATTCTGCTTCTTTTTATAAGCCAGTATGGATTATTTAATATATAAAATAACACCACCTCCCCTTCTTCCAATTCTGTCTTTCCTAACATTACATACATGTCATTCCTAATTTGGCATCTGATATATCGGTGATGAGTCCATTTAAATATATATATATATATATATATATATATATATATATATATATATATATATATATATATATATATATATTATATATTTTAATCAACCACTTCTTTTTCACATCTACTTTCACTTCCTTTCTTCCCTTCATTTTTACTCCTGCCACATGTACTTCTCTCAACACCTGTTCAATTATCCCACCATCAATTTATCCTATGTCATCTTCATGCATGTCATGTTTTCTGTTTTTTTTTATCCATTTGTTTTCCTTGCAATCACTTTCCTCCTCTCAGTCTCCTCTCCTCATCCTACTTGTCACTACACTGCTCCTTCCGACCTCTCTCCCTGTCAACGCTCTCTATTCCATCCGTTTCTTTGGTCATTCTCATCTCCATCTCCTTCAAAATATCCGTTAGCCTAGCTATCTCTGCTGTTAGACTTTCCAACACCCCAAGCAATTGAAAGTAAACCCTTTTTACATTGTCTCTGCCCAAGACATTCCACATCCAGATAAGGCAAAACCCACCAAGCGATGTGCCTCCTTGCTTTCACTTGCCGCTTGCAAGGTGCCATATTATGATTACTCAAAATTAACTTAGTTGGTATACCAATTCAGTCTTTATAAAAGCTGTTCTTTGTGTACAGCAACTGCATCATACTTACGCAACTGATTACTTACGCTACCATGAACGCTAATTTTACTCTTTACTGGTGGTACCGTTCCTTAGCAGATACTTTGTCGGATACTACCTACATAAACAAACTTGCGTTTCCTACTAAAAACTTGCTTATTTTTAATAACAATGCTACCTAATAAAAGTATTATCTTACGCATGTATATGTTAAGCTTATTTTTTATCTGATATAGATTTAATCAAATAATCAAATTTGCTCAATCTTGTTTAAAAACTTGTCGAAGGCTAGATTACCTTATTATCAACCACTATACTAATCTGCTCAAAATACTGTTATCTAACACACTTTAACCAAAACTACTACTCAATTTATGTATATAACTACTTTATGAATAACCTTAGCATCAGAATAATACTTATCAATCAATATTTCCTCACGTTTTTCAACTTTTATACACCAACAATTTAAACCATCTACATCCGCCAACATTCCGCCGAAACTATAATGGTTCGCTTTGGCATCCAACACGGATGCGTACAGGCTTTTACTAGACGTTCTTTTTTATTTATTTATCCCATTGTTGAAACCATTATGTACAAGAAAAAAATAGTTCAGTTTTTATTAAAACGAAGAAGTCGACTACACGGATGGTACAAAAGGTCAGCCTTGTGCATCTTACGTAATGCGCTGTAATATAATACACTAGCGACTAAGTCTAAGAAGAGACGGGTCGTTGCCATGAGTTGTCTCGTCAAATGCAGTGATATGTTTTAGCTCGGCGTTAGAGGGCGTTAGTGGTGGCAGTCCATGTCAAATCAATCAAGAATTTACATGACCGTCTTCGATTTATGTAATTCGGTGTGTTGGTTTACGATCACGAGTCTATGCGTCCCACCAATGTTGAGGTCAATCTGACCTTCAGGTCCAGATATACGGGCATCAAACATTGACCCGACCTTGACGACCTCCCAGGTGTCATAACTCCACTTCTAGGTGACTTACAAATATGACGTTGGCCTCATTTTAAAGCTACCACAATTGTCTACATATTTATACAATAACTCATCTACCAAAATTGTTAAAACATATTGTTTAATGGTTTAATCTGACTTACCAAAAAACATGTAATTTCCGATTTCGCTGATTTGTTTATGTTGAAGCATACATATATAGCAAAAATCTGTAGAAGTGTTATCGTGTGCAATTGAATACTTCAGGAGTTATGAATTCTAAAAACATTTCTTGAACCGCATTAATTCTGAAATATAGGCCAATACGTACAGTCATAATGCTCTGTTAGCATGCAAACGGTGGCTAATGTTCACGATTTTGATTTTATGACACCTGGAGGGTCATCAGGTATCAAGTGCGGATCAAAGTTTGATGACCTCTATCTCTGGACCTGAAGGTCAGAGTGACCTAAAAAAAAAGGTGGTATGCAAAGAATCGTGATCATAAACCAACACACATTATTTCATCAAAATCGAAGACGGTCATATAAATTTCACCCTATTTTTGATTGATTTGACGTGGAATGTCGTGGATAGTCGGAGAGCGTGTCTGACAGTGCGACGAAGAGACCCTACTCACTAAACTAGTAGCTGTCATGATTCGACCGCTACCGGAACCACCCGTCAACAGCACCACTTTTCCGTGTATGTCACGGAACATCATTGGCGAAGTCGACGAACGGGTTCGTTTCCGGCAGCGATATAATTGACTGAAATATTTCCACTTACAGAAAGTGTGAACAAGTTCATCATATCGTTGAATACGATTCCAGTTCGTCTACCAATGATTTTGCTGCCAAATCTGAAATTGTGAAATAAGGCAGGATAGAGTTCAGTCAATGAGGTAATGGAAATAAGGCAGGATAGAGTTCAGTCAATGAGGTAATGGAAATAAGATCTGAAATTGTGAAATAAGGCAGGATAGAGTTCAGTCAATGAGGTAATGGAAATAAGGCAGGATAGAGTTCAGTCAATGAGGTAATGGAAATAAGGCAGGATAGAGTTCAGTCAATGAGGTAATGGAAATAAGGCAGGATAGAGTTCAGTCAATGAGGTAATGGAAATAAGGCAGGATAGAGTTCAGTCAATGAGGTAATGGAAATAAGGCAGGATAGAGTTCAGTCAATGAGGTAATGGCAAACATCAAGATTACTGGTGGCGATGAGTGGTTAGAATCGACCTTCATGGTGAATAACTGTGACGAATCGACAAAGTGTTATTATAGCAGCAGTTCCCGATCTTCGTCTTCTCGCGTACCACCGGATGTTTACAACGAACGTCAGGATAGGCCTATCCCCCGTAAGTTTAACATAACATTAACTTGATCTGTCTAGGTCTAATAACTGATGCAATGTATTGCGCATATGTGTTGCGAACTATGAGTTGAAATCAAAGCAATATGGTAGGTTAGGCAACAATGAACACGTACAAACCACCCACGGTGCTCGTCACTGACACCGCAGCGCCATCTGGTCCCAATACAGACAGGTGCGACGTTCCACCGGTGCCCTGGCGGGTTGGTTTGTCATCTTGGTCAATTTGGTAGAACTGCCGAGGAGAGACGCCGTCGTCCTTGATCTTACGTCGGATGTTCTCGGCATATTCCGCGTTTTGCAGTTTAGTAAGCCACTGGATGAAAAAGCATTGTATATATTACTATATCAATTGTGTTATTGCGATGCTGGTAGGCTACTATTGCTTTGTTGTTATGATAGCTATATTACTATTTCAATATTATTGTTGGAATAGTGTCACAAAGAGTTGCTGCGATAGTGTCTCGCGACTTATAGTCTCGAACAATAAAGTAACTTTGTCGTAATAAGACGGTAACAGCAGTGCATGCTCTTAGAGCAGTTTGATTTTGGCACTATGAACAACGTTATTGAGAGGGACATGGGCATGTTCAAAACGTACATCGGAAGTGCTGCTCAGATATGTTGGCTCATTGTTCTGATGGCGGCAGGACACGTCGCTTACTGCGCAGACCCCGTAAATATGACGTTTATTGTGGACAGTAGTTCTTGACATCGTGAAAAGCCAAAGTTTATATTCCCGAAACAAATGTTGTGTATTTACTTATTTAATCCACTTCGCTCTAATCAGAGCTCAGGACCGAAACGATACTCTTCCAATGCATATTGTTGTGTTCTGTCTTCTTGATTTATTTCCAGATGATTTCATGTCTTCAGTCACTTGGCTGTGGATTTCATCCAGCTTTTTTAGGTGTTCTTGTTTTCGTTTGCCGTGTAGGTTCTATTCTAATTACTGCACCATCTCGGTTTA